>JAHZMZ010002995.1:0-10534 GCA_027743805.1 Lepidocyrtoides sp. E14 | reverse complement strand
CTGGCATCCTGCTTATGTACGTAGCTTTTCTCACGCAACCAACGAAATTCGGGAGGATTGGAAGTTGCGTCTTCACCTTGGAAGAGCAGGTTCCAAAATTCTTCCAGGTTGTTTGATCCCGGATATCGGCAACTCATGCCAACTATTGCGACAGGTTCTTTGTCGGACTTTTGGGCAAAGGCTGGACACATTGGCAGCTTGGTATTCGAGAAACGTTCAATCAGTGGGAGCACGTCATTTTGGTGTATTTTCAACTGATGAATAGCAACAAGTGTTCCTAGCATGCTGGCATTTTCAATCTTGGCACCATCAAAGCCGTTTGGAATTGCTGACAAGTTCACCATGAAAATATCTTTTTCGCATCTGTATAAGAGGCAAATTTGATACATTCATGACATTCTGTGCACTTTTATGCAAAATTTGCATTGCAAATTATACAAAAATTTGGGATACAGGAAATGCTTTTATTTGTACATGATAAATACATTAATTCTTACCCAACTAGTGATTGTCCTGGTGTCATTTTTACGTTATATTTCCCATCAAGAAATCCCATTGTTGAGCTCTGGTTTTGCATCCACATTTTTAAGAAAGCTCCGATTCCGCCACCTTTATTTACATGGGTTAAAGTTTATATTCGTTTTTATTTAATTTACTTTTAAATATCTGTGGAGGTTAATCCTACTACACTATGTACCATTGATGCTGGGCATTTTCAAGCCTGTCGTCAGTGATTCAAAAGTGGCTACGGAAGGTTTGAATAGAATGACGGAGGTGTCATACAAATTTTCAAGGAGAAGGAGCCCGTTCGTGTCCACGTCAAAGATCTCATCGCAATTCTTCACAGCTATCATATGTGGCGATACATATGCGCACTTTTCATACGAACTTAGAGCAACGAAAGGGTACAATTTTACAAAGTCTTCCATTTGTAAGCAAGCAGTGTTCAGATCGGTCTCAAGTAAAAACACATAATCAAATCCATGGTGGAGAGCTTGTCTGTAAATCAATGGTGCTAATTAATTTGTGTTTGTAATGTCATGCTTGAAAATAGGTTACATTCTTTGGAATTTTTTTATATGGTAACAATATTGAAACTTACTTCAATTTCAATGAAATTTTTGGTGACGCAATTACTGCAATTCGTCGAGTTGTGTAAGATCGCCGTAAAGAATAACAAAGGATCAGCGCCTTTGCCACTTCCTCGTCATAGAGGGCTGAAGTAACCCATACATGGCTATTGAGACCTGGAAATGAAAAGAAGAAAATCGATTTACATTACACACATGAATTTCGCATTATATTTAATTTTTTATTGCAATTTGTAAATATTACCTAGCATATTGTTCGTGTGTACGCTTCCACTTTTTCTACTCCTTTTTGAATGGTAAGTAATGCTCCTTTTCTTCTTAACTAAATCCTTTAAAAAAGCCCACCACAACAAGGTGCAAATAGCCCGAGAAATTCCAATGCGATAACTTATGACGTCTTTGTCTAATATTGAGTAGTTTACTAACAGCACGTTACCCCAGGTTTCAAATCTAGACAATTTCTTCCTTGATAGTTTGGTAGAAACTGTTTTGTCTCATCAGGAGGAATGCTCCTTTTATTTAATATTGAGTAGTTTACTAACAGCACGTTACCCCAGGTTTCAAATCTAGACAATTTCTTCCTTGATAGTTTGGTAGAAACTGTTTTGTCTCATCAGGAGAAATGCTCCTTTTATAAATTGTTCGAAGAGAAGTTAGGGGTGACTTTACGTGTATTTTAGTTCATTTTAGTTTTAGTTCCTCGGTAACGTTAGCATTATCGAATAATTTAGTTACATTTATCATACAAAGTAGTCATGTTATGTTGCAATATCATCTTTATCTAAAAAAAAACCTTTTCGGATTTGTTTGACTGCTCATTTCCTTGTGTTCAAAGATAATTGCAATTGAAACTATAAGTCTGCCTAAAGAGGGTTTCTTCTTTGATAGACGTTCTACCAAAAAATAAATGCACACAAGTGCATTAAGATATATACTAGCTTCCTTGTCTCACTCTCAGTAAGTACATACATACCTACTTTAATATATTATAATACGTACATACTACATACCTACACATCTTTCTAGAATTGCACATGGATTTGATTCTATGTAATTCTAACCTTTGCAGCCGGTCTGCAGTCTGCAGTGAACTTACTATTTCATGTGTGCAAATTTCCCAGATCAGACTAGTGCCCAAACTTCAATACCGATGATAATTTGAGGTTGCTGGTGTGAACAAAAAGGATAATTTGTGCCTGGCAAAAAAAAGTGTTAAAAAGAGTGATTGTAATCAATAGTCTTGTTCACCCAAGACAGACTTTACGCAACTCAACGAAATAAGTTAGGCCCCATTGATGATCCTTAAAAACCGTCAGGCCTGTTGATAACTTGTAAGACTTTCTACTTCTCAATAATATTGATTCAATATCGTACAATTTTTTAGCAGGTGAAAATTTCGTACTATTCAGGAAAAATTATCGGGTCGGTGTGGTAGAATTCAACAATCATTTTACCCTGAAAAATGAGTTTTTTTTTGTCTGAGAAACCTTTTAATATGTAAGTGTAAGGCATTAAAATTGCTGGATTTGATTTTCTTTCCAAAAAGCTGCGATCATCTCTCCGAACATAAAGGATTTAAGGAAATCAATTACATATTGCCCTCAAGTTCAGGAGTCGTTTTTACTACCGTACCAGAAAATGACAGAATCTAGTGTGTGGTGTGTGGAGTTTCATACTAAATGGTCTGTCATGAACTTACAGGGCAGATCCCGGCTCCATCATACATATTTTTCTTGTGTACCCATTAATTTCCTATGTGGGCTAAAACCGTACCCGGCGACTCAAGTTCATCCCGATTTGGCAAGAAAATAATAACCAAGGGTCTTCCAACCTGACTTCCCCGGTCACGCAGCTAAAAAAATTGCAGATCCTTATAATAACAAGTTAGCCTCCAACTTGCTTTTAGCCTTTAGACTATTCTACTGTACACTATACTGTCTGAGCTTCACTGAACGCTCCATTTTGTCTCATGAGTAATTCTTTTCAAAATGGAAGATTTTTGCGCATAATGGGTTTTTTACAAAACTTAAATTTCTCATATTAGCATCTTTGCTACATGCATTGAATTATTATAATAAATTCGTAGAATGGAAACATAGATTTAAATCTTTTTGATGCTGCAAGCTTGAGGTACAGTCAATTTTACTTTCGTTGTGCTGGATAGGGGGAAGACCTCTAGAATGATAAGAGGGAATATATATGTATTGCGTGAACAATGTATAAAAGTTATAAAATACTCAAAATTCGGGACGGACTCACGTTAAATCAAGGTTTTTTTCATAGCAAGTATGTAATTGTCAGACAATCAGTGTCTGGTTGAGTATTGCTTCCGTCATTAATGATATAATTTTATACTGCATGGTCATTAGGTTAGAAGTATTAGCAAAACGTGCAACTACATGTTGCGCAAGTTAAGAAATGCTCATTAAAAGCCTTCCCACATTGTAGTACGAAAAATAGCAAGAAATTATGTAGCAAAATGAAACATACTTGACTAGTAATTTGTGATAGTTATCTGTTGTTGGCAATGCAATATTATGTATGTTTTTGAAAAGAAGCTAACTTGTAAAACATTTTGAAAACTAGGTACATGATTTTGAATGCTGGTATTCACTCCATCAATTATATCATAAAAGGATTCTTGTGAGAAATTTGCGTTTTCATTAAAATAAAGTTCTAATGCTTTAAAATAATTATTGCAGACAATGTAATTCTCATTAAAATTTCCCCCAAATTTGCAACTTTATGAACAAGGAACGGTGTTTTTATCATAATAGGATATTAATCATAAAGCATAATGACCTAATCGTAGATTCAAGATTTCTCACAAATCTTGCAAAATGAGAAATATAAATTTTAAGACGTCAGTCGCAGATAAGCACCTCCGACAATTAATTTAAGTGTTGTGCTCCAGACGTTAAAGTTGATACAAGTTTGGTAAGTATGTACGCGTCTTGTTTCATTTACCAGAAACACTTGATGCATGGTTGGTGATGATGACTGAAAATTGTTGCACTCGTGCGCACACAATGATTAATGCTATCCAACCAATTTTGAGTATGACTTGCGTCATAAGCAATTCATAACCTCATTGTATGGGTAGACGATTCCCATTCTTAATCCATGTGCTTATCAAGATCTCAGGCCTCTCCTTCTTACGCCACTTGACTACAATATAATTACTAATTAGCAAGAAAGTATAAAATTTTCGTTTTTGTTTCTGATGTCGGGGGATTGCGTAACAGCTACAAGCTAGTTCGAAACCACGTTCTTTGTGATCCTCTGATCCCAGTTGGTTAATGGGAATTTTCATTACGCTGGCTCATTCGTTATGTGACTAATAACAAACTTTACAATATATACTGGCTGGAAACTATATATTACCTATTTGATTTAGTTATCCATGTAAAATCGAACATATTCTTCCCTTCCCATACTACTATTAATTTGCTGCATGTGCCAGTAGCTTTCTTGAGAAATGCAGCTCATCCACTATGGTCGTATTGGTATGTTGTGGTTCTAGATAAGCAATTTGTTTTCGAATTACTAACGAGGAACTCTAGGAAGCTGTACTACTTGGATCTCTAGGTATTTTCATGAGATTACTCTCATTAACATAACATTTAACACGAAGTCACTCGTAACATTGGTTTGTTGTTTTAGAAAGTCGAAAAATAAATTCTTCACCATATTTTTGTCGAAATCTGACAGGGATTTAGATTTATCACGTAGAAAGAGGTACGAGGGAAGAGCGTCTACTCAAAAGTATACAAATATAGCAAACTATGAACTAGTATAAAAATTCCAAATTGTTTCAAGAAAGGCTTCTCTCAGTTCCATTTCCTAAATTATTTTTACGAGATTTCCATGAAAATGTGGCCAAAAAACCTAGGTTATTCGAAAATTTCTAATTGAGTAAACCATTGTAGTTTTTTAGCGGGTGGCTTTCTGTGAAGTGTTAAATATTATTGAGAACGAATAGAAGCTGTACATATTATAGCATCCAAGTGTATTCCTCATAAGTAATGGTTAAATAAAATGCAGTGCCCTACATGCAGATAATCGTTTTATATCAGTTCTAATTATCAAGTGACAGGGTAAGACAAAAATGCTTATGTTCCTTACATCCTCATTCTTCATAGTCATTGCTTGATGTTAGTGATGATCTGTTTCTCTGCTCTTATATGACATTCAAGTCACAAAAATTCTCATGATGATGATGATGGTATTGATAACGATTCCTTTTTCATTTTGTGGTATGAAAACGTTTGGTCAAAAATTAATTTATAAAATAAATACAAACAAAAGTAAGTAACTTCGCTACTTATCCATGATCGTTTTCCGTTTCATACCTTACTGGCGTCGGAATTTCCGGGATCGAGTTTATGTAGAGAAATGTATGAAACTATTTGTCTTTCTTAACGGTTTTGGTGGGCTCCCGCCCTATTCCTTAAAAGACAGCCAAGTAACCCGTCGCCGCGCCGTCATGTCACATGGTAATCAGTATATAATTGGTTGGTGTATTTGTTTTATTAAATATTGGCTTATGACTTTTGAATTTTTATGAATTATATTTGAAATCCACTCGATTGAGCTGATTGGTCCATTACACTAGAGAAGGAACTGTCCTCGTAAGTTCCGTCTTCACCACAGGAACAAGGTTAAATGTTGGATAAAATTTTAGAGTGCATTAGTAGTAAGATTCCCGGTTATGTCCCGTCCCGAACAAATATATTTTATGAAATCTTCCTTTCAAAACGCTTTGAAACATTTGAACGGGTCATTTATGGAGGCAGTTTTAAGCTGCAATTTGTGGATAATTATTGCCATTAAACCATTTTCATCAGGAATAGTAAGCGGAACGACATGCAACTTTTAAAAAATTTGAAATAAATAAATACATTTTACAGTTTGTGTCCATTTTATCCATCACTCAACAATAAATACGCAAGGTCTTTTATTGGTCTTTCACAAATACTCATACATTCACACATAATTAATTATCTGGATTATTACTGAATCGTTCGACTATTTAGAGATGCATTGTGTTAATTAATCCATACGCACAGTGGTTTGAATTACAGGTGTTTTTGGATCAGGAATTAAAATGTTAAGTACCTGTGCATTTACCGTTTCGATTATACAAAAGAAGAGCCTTTCGTCGTCGTAAATGAGATAAATTAGTAATGGTAGAAAAGCTAATTAATTAGATACTTATAATACACGTGATATACATACAACCGTCGTAGTTTAGCAGTAATAAAGAAAATAAATAAATAAAAAATACAGGATTGTCTGCTTCAAAATAATAACAATAATAAATACTCCTAATTATATTTCGTTTTACTTAATTTAACTGGAAACTAGCCAAAAAACGTATTTACAAGTCTGTTAAAATTAAAAAATCCTTGAGAAGGGGCATCTTGTTGACCTTGCGGTGGACCTTGAGGATGATGATGTGGTGGAGGACCTTTAGGTGGTTGACTTAAGTAAACCACATCCCTACTTGGTGCTGAATGTTGTCCAAATGGACCAGGATGATTCTGACCCTATACATTATCATGCAAATTACATAACAGTAACGATGACTTTTAATTAATTATTCCTTTTTAATGCCTTGACGGACAGAAGAAAGTTGTTATACATAGAATCAACAGATATAAACGCAATTAGAATATTAGAAAAGCGAAAAGATTTCTCCTAAGATTGAAGACAGTTAATAAAAGTATTTAAAATAACCGTTTATTATAATACAATGTAGTTTCAACGACGTTTTTTAAGACGTCAATGTATTGATATTTTTTCCACTATGAAAACAACTCATCCTTTTAACAGAATTGCATGTTTATCAGTATCATTGTCACCATGAAAGCAATACCAAAATAAAAAGAATTTAAACCACTTAAAGATATTATTCAGTATTCTGTGATAGTATAATAAATATTGAATTTATCATCATCATTTTTAGTTTAAAACTACTTTCATGTAGATTTTAGATAGGTTCATATAAAAGTATGTGTGCTCTTCGTGTGTGCTACATGTTCTAAGACGTGCGGTGACCGAGCATCGGGGGATATAACAAAATACCTCACTTAATGGAGTTCAATATTTACCTGGGTAAGGGTACTTATTATATTGTATAATAATACAATACCATCAAAAAATGCATACTTTCTCTTAAATTTTCAAGGCTGTAAACTAGAAAATTTGAAATCTAGGATCCCAATTAAAATTTCTGATTCTATTGACGATGCTACGTGTTGCATCAAAGATGTTTTAAAGTCTAGTCTAAGTACCTATGCATAGTGCGAGTGTGAAAAAATTCGCATTTAATTTTTAAAAAATTTCATTCTATTTTCGTCGATTATAGTAGTACATGGGCATCGTATATAATGCCGATGTGGTTAGGATAGATAATTTTTTGGTTGCTTTAAAACTTCATTATCCGGCTGTGCATTTTTACAAAAAGGATGAAAATTGAAAGACCATGCGTTGGTCATCGTGATTAGGTGGCAAGCGATTTTGATGCGCTATTTCCTTACTTGTTAATCATAGATGATCATGTACGTATTTCGCAATTTTTGAGTTAGGGTTAGTTTGTTAGAGGATACTTGAAAGCAAAGTTTCCTAGAGTTTTGGTTAAAAATAAAGAAAATAAGGAAGTTGGGGATTGGGATTGAATGCATTTTACTGTAGAATGAAAAAATGTACAGTTATTTACTGGATTAAAGCTGACAGAACTATCTGCTGTCTGCTTAATATTTATCATAGTTAATTAGAATAAAATCAAAATGATAGCAACAACAGTATAAAAAATCCGTTATAAATGCTTTAGACACGAAGACATTTCAAGCATATAACAAAAAAAAGAGGTCGGATAGTATGTTACAATAAGTCATCTGAAGAAGTACTAATTTCTGGGAAAGCTGATCTTCGAATTTTCAAAAAGTGATTTAGCCTGTGAATAAAAAATAAGAATATAAACTGAAGGAAGAAAAGGAATGAATAAATAATCAAGAAGAAACTTAAGTTGTATAAGTCAGCGGTTTCAGTATTTTTTTGAGGGTCAGTCTAGTCAGTTTGTTAATAGTAGGTATTCTCCATCAACGAATAGGTGTAACAGTACATTTTTGTCGTTTGTTTCAGTGCTTTTTCAGCAGATATAATCCATGCCTATTTAATAAATTGACTGTTTGCTTATGCTTGCGAAGGCCAATGGTCAAAAGCAAAAAATTCAACGGAGCAATTCAAAAATAGCCCCCCAACCATTGCATTGTTACATTCTCGGTTAAAAAAATCCGTTAATTTAGTTAGTAAGTACCATTTTCCAATGTGATTAGATATTAGCCAACACCCAGTTTAGTATAAAACCAATTTTTAGAGACAACTAATAAATGAGTATCATTAGAGTACATATACATACATACATACATAAACAAGTCAAATCACTTACGAGCTTGCTTTCACCGTCTCAAACGCGGTATCCCAGCATTATATCCCTGTAATAATACCCTAACAGCCAAATTTATGTGCTCCAGATAATTAATATAAATACATTTGACAGTTACATAATTCAGAGTTTGCGATTCTTAATTGAGATATAAGACTTTTTTTAAATGACTAGACTGGTTCTTAAATCAGCAGGCCCTTTTAACCATACAACAGTGTCACTTCCCATTGCTCGAAATACCAAACCCCTATTTTAAAATTTATTCTAAGCTGCCGACATTTCATTGGCAGTTGAACATAGCACCATTTCGAAACAGTAAAACTTTTAACATTAACAAAAACCGTTTTTTAATTATGCTCAACTTTTACCCAATTTTGAAGTTAGGTTTTTTTTCGTCTTGGTGATTTTTACTTGCCGTACTTTCCTTAGCACAATAGTCGCAGTTTGAATACTTTTTGGCACATACGTTTAAAACTTGTAGAAAAGGGAAAAAGTGTCTTAAATAAGAAATCTACTGAGTTTCTATAGACGCGTCTAGAGAAAAGAAAATGGAGAAATATTAAATAGTGAAACTCCCTCTCTGTACAGCTTGAAGAAGTTATCAAAGAAGGCGAAAGTGGTGATGTTACGGGTATGACACCGTTGTAGGGTGTAAAACTCGAAGCAGTGATAGATGTGGTGGTGCTGATAAAATTGGAAGTAAGTAGAACAAAGGATAAACAAAAGATGAGAAGTAGAAGCGTTGATGAGAGAGCAGAATCCTCAACCCGAAGGTAAAGTGACGAAGCTCTGTTAATGTTTGCAAAGGCGTAATGGTGATCTCTCGTGTGGGAACGGGGATCAGAAGACTCACCCCCGCCACCATTAGACGTGTTGTCTGTTGTTTTGCCAATAGTGAGACGCCCCGTGAGGGGCAGTCGACTAGTCACCGGTTTATGCTGCACCCCCAGTAAACGGAAAGCAGAAAGAGAAAAGAAAGCGTTGTAAGCATGTTTTTCCATCACCTGGTATTATATAACTTAAAAAAATAAGCAGTATGAGATAGTTCAATTCGACATATTAAAGTCATTAATGTCGCTTATTAGTGTAAAGTTTTCAGATGTCAATTTGTATGTACATAAACGTTATACTACGCGACTTTGAAAGTAGATAGAAGGAACCGCAACCACAGTTTCTCAACTTACGGAATTTCTGGCGAGCGTAATATTCAGCAGTGTTGGTCGATCATCAACCACATAGAACTCTGCCTCTTTAGGGTCGTAATTGTCATGGTATGCCTGAGTAAAAGTGTAGTAAGACCAAAAACTTATTGCAGATTATGCCCATATCCACACAAGTCACAGCCAAGTTGCTATCTTAAATTGTCGCCAATCCCTTTTCTCTTCCTTAGGCACTTACCTCCAAGACATATCGCCCACGCCTTCAATGGGATTACCATAGTCGTCATGAACAAAGCCTCGCACACCACGATGAGCCTCTCCAAGGAATCTAGTTAATGACTACATAGACACACAAACAAGACCACAAGACACTGATAAGTTTTCTATCTAATCTACTCTGGCAAAATATACATCGTAATTTCCTATGGGCTTCGCGAGTTGTACATTATTGGTAACAAGTATTCAGTACCAAAAAAACGAACAAATGGCAATGTCAAACATGAAACAATACCGCGAACATAAATCGCAATACTTCCAGAGAGACGAATAACATGATAAAAAAAACATGTTTTATGATTTGAATTGAAGCGATAAAACATTTTTGAAGGAAATCATTTGATTGCACCAAAGGTACTGAGGAAAGTATACTTGTTATTTTCATAAAGAAAGCGGTATGAAAATCATGAAAAACATAATATTTATCATTATCTCTATACTCAACCATCCCCTTATTCGTGCCGCACTGCTTCTAACCTCTTTATTTTCTCTCCAGTATCTTTCCAGATCGTCTGCAAGAGGGAATTTACAGCACGAAATTTCCAACGTGATCTCCA
>JAHZMZ010002994.1:0-13917 GCA_027743805.1 Lepidocyrtoides sp. E14 | reverse complement strand
GTCTACTCCTACGTACGATTGGGATAGACTAATTAAGCCTGCAGAACCGGATGATAGACCCATATTTTTGTATTCTAATCACACGAAAATAGTAAGTGCCATTTTCAAACAAATATACACTTACAATGCCCCTGAATATTTCATAATCATTATTACTTTCTTTCATTCCAGATAAATGGAAACAAAGACGTAATCTCACCACTGGAGAAAGTGCCTCCATACGACCCCTCTAGTCCGTACGAGACAATTCCATTCAACATTTTTAGACAGCTTACAACGGTATGCAAAAATTCCAAACGAATAATTTTATTGTCCGATATTACAGCCAGCATATATTATGACGTTTGCTAAAGAGTGAAAGTTCTGTGTGTAAAAATAGGATCCAGAATTGCCAGTTTGGAAGCCTCAATTTGGAAACAGAACTCGACAACAGAGATCTACCATATGCTACAACATCAACTTATGGGTTAATGCTACCAACTTTCACCTGTTCTGAAAGCTTTCATTAGCCGCTCAAAATTTGAATTGTCCATTGACATTAACAGTGCGCAAAATTTTCAAGTTAAAAACCCTGAAGTAGTCCCTTAAGCTTATGATGACCCAAAAGCACAACTTTGCATTTATATTACAATAGTTAATTTTTTATTGTCAATATTTGCCACAACAAAACGAATTCCACATTATCTAAAACTACGTACTTGCTACTAATCCAATTCCAATAAATCTTCTTTTAAATTTCCCATCTTCACAGAAAACATTGCCTTGTATTGTATAGAACATTGTTTACTTAACACTTTAAGTTAATTACAGTAGAAGTAAATACATACAGTAGATTACCTTCATTAATATTTCATAGTACTCAGTTGGTCGATTGGCGTATTTTATATCCCACGAATGATCATTGGCGTTTCATTTGAGTTAATTATTACACTCATTACTTATTAATGTACCACAACGGGTTTCATAATGATGTCTCCCTTTTGCTACCTAATAAAGGACTCACTTTATTCTACTACTGATTGGGATTTAACATGCTAATGTACACATCAATAAAATACATTTATTAGGGTAAATATTTGCTTCATTAAGGATTGTATACGTTACTTACTGATGAAAGATACTATATGGCTTAATTGATGTTTCAATATTTCATAGCCAATTGGAAATCTTAAAAGAGGTTTTTGAGGAACAAATTAGAGTGAAAGTTTAAATTTTAAAATTGAAAATTAGCATGATTTTATACTTAAAGTGACTATTCTTCATCTGTAACTGAGACTACATCGGAATCGGAATAAAAGTTTCTAACGTTAGAACAAGAAAGAATAGCATTTTATTTTATCCATCAATAAGTTTTACTATATACTCTTGCAGCTTATTAATACACTTTATAACATACAATAACTTTTAATATTTTAGTTCGCTGTCAACCAACAGTTCTCACACATACGTATATTTGATTACAATATCATTACACCACACATTTGAAAAATGTCAGTAAAGACATTTCAGGTTAACAAAGCATACTTCATACAGTGATATGGCTATTATTACGATACAATAATTATACAGTCCGTAAGTAATTACGACTTGTTTTTTCTTCGATGACATGCAAATCAACTTTTCTTTTATTCGCTTATCGAGAGAAAGCAGTATTCGCTCACTCGTGTTCAGCAGAAGCATACAATATTGTGTTAATTTATGAGATATTGTAAAACATGACTGGATGGTAGACTGGTTGTCCCGTTGTAAATCCCCGAGGAGCAGTATTGTAGTTGCAAAAATCTGTTGCAGATAGGCGTTTGATTTGTTGCTGTTGTTGACTAGCTGACATTTGTTGCTGATTGAGAGCAGTTGTCGTCTGCTGAAGCTGCTGCATTTGGTAATCTGAAAGAATAAAATGATAAAGAGTTAAATTATTATATATATTACCATTTATTCCGAGTATTCCGACCCGACCACCCATCCAATCAATGGAAACAATTTTATTGCATGAGTTGGTTGGAGTCGTTTGTTGGGGTTGGATAAAGCTTGAGCTACGTAGGTAAAATTGTGTACGCAAATTTGGAATCTGGAGCTTGTTGTGTAGTAGAGAGAGAATGATGGATTGTGATGTGTATGATAACAAGTTTCTTTGTAATTGTAATGGTTGTAGTGGAATATTTTTTGCACAGTTTGAATTGAAAGCTAAACTTGGAACTTGGCACAGATGAAGAGGAGAGACATGCTCCATTCATCAGTTTACATACATTGTTACGATCAAACAAAACCTATCATTATGAAACTGAAATAATATATACATATAAGCCGATAAAGAATTTAATTCAAATAAGTAATAAGCTTTTGAGTTAATCTATCCATCGGCCCTTGATGTAACGATAAAAAAACAACTTTCAAAGGAGTTGCGTTGTAGCTCTAGCATATAGGTAGTATTACTATTGCAGTTTAGTGTTGCAAAAATATTATTATTGAGAGAAAGAATCAATCTACCAATCTATTTATCAAGATTTTCCTTGAGTAATTTTATTTCAAGGATATGAAAATTGTAAGATTTTTAATGCTAGTTTTTTAATGTTTTAGTTTGGCTGAATATAAAAAAATCAATGAAGGAAAAGAAACAGCAGTTTTTTAAAGAGAAAATTGAAATAGATGTCTGTTTGTGTAAAAAATGTATAAAAATACGCACTATACCTACACTTTTAAATAGCAAGTATGTGTGATGTTACTCTTGAGCATGTAAAAAGTTTTAATGTCCCTGTCCTGAATTCTTTCATTGAGAAATAAAATTGTTATGTCTTGTGATAAATGTGAGAGTTGACAAAAAAGAGAGTGTTTGCATTTTATACAACTACAAAAAGCACTTGAAAGAATTTATACGTGTTCAGCCAAAAAAGTTTTGAAAAAAGAATTATCATTATTATTATCTACTGGCCTTCTAATTGATTACTCGTGTGCAAGCCCAAGCTTTCATCAAGCTGTTGCTGTGAAGCAGCTGCAGCAACTACTGCAGGGGATGGAGAAAGGTATGATTCTGCAATAAAATATTGTGCTTCTGAGGCACCTGCGTCAATTTGAAGCTGTTCCGTAGCAGCAAGCTGTTGCTGTTCAAATTCCAATCGTTGTTGTTCGATTAATAACTGCTGCTGAAGTATCTGCGTCTCCTCACTTTGTTGTTGCTGTTGCTGCATGAGTAATTGTTGCTGGATTCTTTCATTGTCCTGTCGCTGTTGTTCAATAAATTGTTGCTGTTCTTGTTGCTTGATTCTGTCCTCTTCCAGTCGTTGCTGTTCTTGTTGTTGTCGTAAGATTCTCTCCTGTTCCAGGCGTTGTTGTTCGAGGAGCTGTTTTTGTTGTTGCAGAATTCTTTCCTGTTCCAGGCGCTGTTGTTCCAGAAATTGTTGTTGCTGCTGCTGTTGAATTCTCTCTTGTTCCAAACGCTGTTGTTCAAAAAGTTGTTGTTGTTGTATCATTCTTTCCTGTTCTATACGTTGCTGTTCAAGAAGCAGTTGTTCCTGTTGAAGTCGTTCTTGCTCCATTTGTTGCTGCATTAGCCGCTGTTGTTCTATGTATTGTTGTTGCTGATCGGCTCCTTGAACAAATATTGGACGACTTACTTGTATCTGTTGAGAAAGGGTGTGTTCCAGGGTTTCAAAAAACCGGACCTTTCCTACAAAAGTAGATGGCACAATAATGACATCAGGATTCGATTCTACAGCTGCCACTGCATTTGCATCAGTAAATGACACGGATTTCTTGAGTGGAGAAACTGGTCCAGCCTTAAGAATTGGTTTTGGAGGAGCACTTGTTGCTCTTGCTTGGGCAGCGGCAGCATTTGCGGCAGCTTGCTGTTGCTGCTGCCTTTGAAGCTCTTGTTCGCTTAACTTAATATCTTCTACTCTCACATGGATGGGAGGCACAGCCAAAGGTGGTTGAGCCACCTCAGGGGGCATAAATGCAGGGAGATTTTGTTGCGACACGGTAGTGTTATTTACCACAGAAGAAGTTTGCGTAGTCTGTTGAATTAAACTTTGTTGGTTAGTAGAAAGGCAGCTATCATAGTATGAAGCGGATGAGCCTGCAGTAACTGAAAATGAAAATACATAAAACAAAGCCCAAAAGCAATGTACAAGATGGTAATAGATTTTCAAAAAAAAAAAAATATCGCTGCTAGTGAAGAGATACTACGCAAAATAAAGTCTACATTACCAATTCGATATTAAAGTGCTCAGTATTTAGTGTGTGAGAAAACTACAAATCATAATTAGCCTGCATTGCGCTACACATAATAAGTAATATATTAACGTTATACTCATTTGTATACAATATATATACAGGGGTTTCCGAAATCGATGTTCTTTTAAATTTTAAAATGGTACACAACAACGGTTTCCAATTAGGTGTAACGTGAAAAAAGAGATATGATATCCCAGAAAGAAAAATGAATGCGAACAAGCTTACTTGGCGGTCCACCCCAGGGCTTTGGCACAGGCAAACTGTATGGATCAATTCCAGCTTTTGCTTTTGGCATTGCCACCGGTCGCGTTGCACCTACCATCGGAGCACTAGTGAACTCAGGAAGTGATGGCATTTGTTGCGGCCTAACATTACAATACATGTATTAATTGCACCAACGCAATGTAGTAATCGGGGGAAATAATTAGATTGACTAATAGATGGGCTGTCTCCATTACATTTGGATTGGTGTAGGTGCTGCCGCTGGTGCACCAAATGTTGGCGTTTGTCCCAACTTCCTCTCCGCGGCAGCGACAACCGTCTCTACAACCTGAGTACCCTTCATTTCTTTAAAAGCGGCGTCCACAGAACCTGTTTCAAGAGCAGCCTCCCACGGAGATTTGATTAACATCAACTTGGGCTGTGTAAAGCGCTCCTGCTCAATTTAACGATTACTTGAAAAACTTTCACTTTCTACAACTGCATTTTTTCACTTTTGAAAAAAATCCCGTCTACTACCTACCTGAATTTCATTTAACCGCTGGGCATGCTCTACTCTACCTCTGTCTATTATTGACGCTGGCGGAAGGTTGGGTTGTTTGCTGGCAGGTTGATTTGATGGTCTGGGGTATGAAGGGCTGAAGGAAGTTCCAGTATTGATTTCAGTTGAGCTTCGTCGTACGTTCGTCTCGTCCACAATCCAGCCCTCTGACTTCTTTCTGCGCTTGGCGAACATTTGTGCACCTATTTTCAACGTATCATTAACCGGTTAGCGAAAGCATTCTCGTGTAATTAGTAGCACAAATCTGTTTGCATTCAATAAATATGTGGTACACATCCTATCAGCACCAGAGAGAGATCAATGAACGTTTAAGAGCTCATACATGGTGTCAATGTAAATAAGTGTCTAGGCGAAAAGTGAACAAAAATTTAATCTGGGAAACCCTAGTACTCTGCACCTATTTATACTTTCAAGCATGGTGTATATAGAGGAATGTAGGATGAAAATATGCACGATAGAACAACACAATATCATTGTGTATTGCAGATTATATACTCGGTGTGTGTCTACTTTCTTTTGTTTCGAAATAATTGTAGTGGATTTAGCATGAGTTTATGCTCTATGAATACTTGCAAATTTACATAGAGTATAAAGAAAAGTCAGTTCTTTTACCTTTGCCAGAAGGCGAATGTAGATCCTTTACAATGTCATGGCATACTTCTGGTGACAGAGCAGAGGGCTCAGTGTAGATCCCAGTTTGTTTCAAAACTGACCAATCCTGAACATGGCCTCTTGGATTCATAACCAGCTTAAGAACTGGCTTTGGCTACGTGTACGAAATTAATAATTGCAGTAATATAATTCAAACAGCCATTCAATTTGTATCCATTGAAGGGAAATTTTTTTTATTCTCCTGATAAATTAAAAAAAGTATTTTCTAACCTCCTGTGAACCTTGCCCATCATAGTCTCCACTCCTTTCCATGGAAGACTCTTCCTCACCCCCTGTGAAAGTTCCATCCGGACCTAGCACAAACACAATTTTATTTTTAATTTCACAAAAGTTTATTACAGTGTGGCCGTTTTCTCATATGCAACTTTGGCCAATTTTACAAACTCCCCGCAGACGGAGAAAGGGCTGGGCTGAACACAAAAACTATACTATACTGACACGTGATACGAGGAAATAACAATTTTAGATGCACCTGTCCGAATGTAAAGGGGACTATTTAGTGCTGGTGACACTAACGGTCCGACGCTTGGGACCCATCCGGCGCGAATTGCCATTCCTGGTGTGCTGATATATTATAGTAACTTCACTACCACCAGAGTTGGATTTGTATTGTTCTACACATTTTACTTGCAGAATGTGAATTGCTCACGCTTAATCCTTATTTGCACATAAATGTCAGGTTAAGCATTTTAATGGTTTTTTGAGGAAAGTGTATAAAATTTACATGTGACCGACTATTCTAATGTAATCTTTTTGTAAATTGCTGAGGTTTGTAGCTTCCACTTCAATGAAAAGAAATAATAATTATGCCTTGGTGGTTTTAAGGAGTTCCAGCTGTGCTTTGTTCTCCGCAGCGTGTTGTAACGAAATAATCTCTAAATTGAAATCTTTTCTCTCCATAAAATGTAATGATTACGCTTAATGTAATTTTTGTGTTTTGTATGTGTGTGTGTGTCAGTCTTCGTTTGTTTTTGTTGTGGTGGTGCAAGAGATGCATAATATGAGTACTACTATAATATATATAATATATAACGGTGAGACGTTGTTAATTCATTTATTTTTTATGGTACTGGATTACAAATCACAGACGTTTTGGGACTATTTAAAAAAAAGATTGTGTGTGTACATACGACTACAAGTAATTTCTTGGCTTTTTTGCACGTTTCCCCAACAAATGAAGCCTCTCCAACTAACTTGTTTTAGCGACAAGTTGAATGTTTTTAAGGTATAATAGCTGTGTAGGTAATTGGGGAAATACGCAATGCGAATGCTCTTTTTAGTCTACAACAGCGAAATGCACAGTGGAACGTTATAATAAAGCTTGTCGTCGGTCGGACCCCAGGTTGAGGGATGGATGGAAAACATCCCAAATCCTGACTACTGACTTGACTGGATGAAAGAGAAAATGTTAAGAAAGTAAAGCCAGGAATGGATTGACATTATGTTTGTATAATATACTTTATAATGCCTATACGAATGTGTCGTGTTCTGTTCTACCGTGTAGTACTTTCTAGGGTATTTTTATCCCGCAACAAGTCATCCGTATGTTTCCCATGAAGAAAAATAATACACAAGACTCGTTGAACCTCTGCATGAAGTTTAAAGTTATTATCACATCTTGTCTTATTTTTTTCTGTCTGTGTGTTTCCTCTTTTCTTTCCCCAGAGCAGCGATACAAATAGTAAAACTGTTGTATACTACTGACGTGCGTACTGGTAAAACGAGATTTGTATAGGTAGTAGGTAGACAGACATGACTTGAGACATAGAATAAAGACAATTACCGTGCATCTCTCTTTTTAGTATTAAAATATATATCTGCTAAGAGTTAAACGAGACTGTGAAGGCGGAAATGCGGTGTTGTAAAAACGATGTATTATATATTATATTACATATATGTGTATGCATTTCCTCTTTATAGTATACACGCACACATAGGTAAATCAACTTGCTTGCTGCGAGTCACAGTTGTATTCATGTTGAGGAAGACACTATTTTCAGGCTTCTACTGTTTCCCCAATCGTTTCGAATATTTGTTAAATGTTTCAGTTTGAATTATACACAATAGAAACATAGTTCTATGATATGATATCTGTATCAGATGCGCATTGCATATCTCAAATCTCTATACTACATCTTTTTGTGTGTGTGGCAAAGCAAATGATTCGCCGTTTCGTGGTAAAAGAAGTTGGCTAGACTTGCTAGAATTTGAAACCTGGCATTATTGGATATCCCGGAATTTGCCATGACTTGAACAATTGCTATCGTTGAGTAAAGCATGCTAAATTGCAAATGGCAAGAATAGTTATAACGTGTACATTAACATGGGATTGTAATTACAATAACGTTAGATTGACTATACTGTTGTTAATTGCTTTCTGATCTTAAACAACCTCTTTGGCATTGCACTCACAACTGAACTTAACTACATGTTTAAAAAAAAAGAATCATGCATTGTAGTGATAAATGTGTGCTTTGCCATTTCAGAAACATAATACTGCTTTCCTTTTTGTTTTTCAGGATTTATCCGGTCCAACATTTTTCTAATTTATCCATGATTATTGTTTTTCTAGTTCATATACGGTTATTCACAACAACGAATAGGGAAATGAGACGAAACACAATATTTGAGTTGACTTCACAGAGGGGTTTGATTCATGTGTGGTGTTGCATTTGGGTTTATAGGTGCGTAAAAACTCGAATCCTGGAACATTTTCCCTAGAGTATCCCGAATACCATATAAAAATCATGTATGATTTACATATATGTTTCTGCAGCATAAAACAAAACTAATCAAAAAAAGGACCAAGAAAAAGTATGATAGAGCAGCAGTAGTACTGCTTTGTCGGCACTTTGACAAGACGACCATACAGATTCATTTGTAAATGAAATGAGGCTAGTGAAGTATATAGTAAGTAGACAAATATTAAAAAGTGAAAATAGTTTCATTAAGGTCATTAAAACAACAACGTACAAATAAAATATTAACATACAAAATGACAAAGTAGAATACACAGACAACGTTTTACCAGAGAATATATACATTCCATGTAAAAGAGATTTACTTTCAGAGAATATCATATCTAAACTCAAACTATAAACGTTATGCAATAAAATGAGATGGTGTAGTCGAGTTATAAATTTTCAATTAGTACGCTTTGTGAGTAATGTAGAGTTGATAAGAAGAGTGTTGATGTTTTTTTATGAATACACTAAAATATAATGTGCCATTAATGTGTAAGAATGTGTGAACAAGAGAGTGAATGTTGTGTTTTGCTATGATAAGTATATACGGTCTATGGCGCTGTCATACCGTTGTCGTATGAAAGAGATGTATTCGCTGATAGATACATATATAAATTGCAGTTGTTTTCTTTCTTTTTACATTTTGTGAGATAAATTACTTTTGCAGTAATATGAGCATCATGAGAGTGTAGGAAAGAATGAGAAAGAAATTTAATGGTTGGTTAAACGTAAATGAGTTTTACACTGAAGAAAATAGAAGAAAGAAGAAGAAGAAATTGGCCAAAGCATTAAGATAATCTAGGTTTAAATTACTAAAATAATTAATTTATCGTAAAGTTAATGTAATTTGTACAAAAAAGAAAATCATTGAAACCATTTAAATTTTAATGCATGCAGTATGTACCTATACATAAATTTTGTATTATAGGCATGGTCATGTGCTTACCTTTTCTTTGAGTGTAATCTGTGGGAGGTGCGTCTGGAGCAGGAGTAAAAATCTTTTTCAAGTCCACGGGTTTTGGAATTGCTGGTTGGTCAATTCTCGCACCTTGCTCATCCTTTCAAAACAATATAATATCGGATAAATTACAGAAACGTGCTTTCACTTTCACTTTCCCTGACTATATTTTCATGTAATTATGCAACTTGATGTTACATGAAACTAAATTTATTAAACATGCTCAGAAGCGAAATGTTTACACATACGTTAGTTTGGCACGGCTGTAAAACTGAATTTCATTACAAAGGAAACACGTAAAAACTTGAAATTTCAGGATAAACGTTCAAGGTTTATCCAATTTGTAATATCTTTAACATGAAAGATGAATATTATGTGCTTATAAATTAGGTATTAAAATTTTATCCAGATTTTATTTTCTAGCTTTAAATCAAACTCTCACTTGGTTTCTTTCCTACATTTGTTTCACAACTGCAAAGTAATTCTTCCTGAATGGGCGAGATAACAAGTAAAAAGTGTGTGTTTGCGTTGGAATCTCATCCTTATCCGTAAACTTACTCACGCAATAAAAAAAGGCTGCAACATGTGTGCTTTCATTTCAACTCTAACCCAAGAGTATTCGAAAAAGATTCAATATAATCATAATATGATATTTTTGTGATGGGTAAAATACAGAAAGTGCACCAGAGGGAAATACAAAGTGAAAAAGAATATTTTATAGTATGCACCTTTTGGTACTTGGTATCGTAACCATCACCATTATGTTCCGTTTTCGTTATTTCGTTTATCTTTATTTTGTCGTATGTATTGTGTATCACCATTTGAAAACGAAAATTGCAGTTATAAATCTAGTATATATTGCATTCGGAAACAAAAAAAATCTGTCTCTGAATGCATGTACATATAACATCATCGTTAATTTTGCTTAGCAAAACAGCGAAACACTCGTGCTCGTGAGTTTCCGAATCCTTACTCTACTACTGGTTATCTGTTGGCAAAATATGCATGTGGGTGGAGTAGCATGAATGTATTGTAATGATTGGATGCTTAACCATGAGACATTTGAAAATTTGGCAAGATGTGCTTTCCTGGAGCAAGCACCTTCAGTTTATTATTATTATTTTTTGTCATGTTTCATACCATTAAGATTTAACGGCCGATGATAGAGAAATGATAGTTCTGATTGTCGGTTAATTTGAGGAGAAAGAAAGTCAATAACAGCGGGTTTTAAATGTTAAAAGTGGTTCCTTATTCCTAATATTTTACTCAATAAAAAATTCCTGCGAAAGTACTAATTACTAACTATAAACATGATTTATTGGTTTTCAACGTCTGTTTGCTTATCACGTGCCTATATTGTACGTATTTTTGCTCTCTTTTTGAATATTAGTTGTACTATTATAAGCTGAAAAATGATGCAGTATATCAAGTATAAACTAAGCTAATAAAATCCTCTGACACAGCCACACTATTATACTATGCTCATAATTTTCTATTCGTTTTCTTTTATAAAATAAAAGCTTTCTTTATGTGTAATTGTTTTTAAGCATGCCATATAGCTGTATATAAATACATTGGTACTTTCCTTTCTAACACATCATCAGGAGGATTGAACAATTACAACAGAAAATAGTTGGCACGATTATATGTAGTTGCTGGTAGTTTGAAGCTTTGCGTGGGACGATTGACCGTGCATCTATCTATAAATTTATTTGGCTATTGTACATGTGTGGATATTATGCATTACTTTATTTTGAAACACTTAATTCTTTTGTAGGCTACAGTATATTTTTATACGTACCTAAATACATTTATTGCTTTTCTAGTAGTTTCGAATTCAGAAAATACATGTTGCATTGAAGTCTTTTTTACCTTTATAAAACTTTTGACTATAGTAGGTCACAAAAATGTATGAAAAAAAGTGATGAACAAGATATGTATGCACATACTTCAACCCTCTGCAAATTCAAGTGTCTGCAATTAAGTTTCGTCTATTGAACGTGATGAAATGTAAATTAAATTATTCAATGATTACCTTGTTAAGTAAATGTCATACAGGTGACATGTGTAGTTTTATAAAAACTATCTACGTACATGTTTTCTGGCTAAACTTCCTCATCCAAAATGCTAGAAATTGCATTCAATAAATGTTGAATTCCTTGATATTCAAATGCATGCATGCAGGCAATGCACATAAGCTTGCGCTATATCATATAGCCCATATGTACCTACCTACATATTATACTGTTTCCTACTTTTACTGTATGATATGGTTTTTGGAAAAGCATAAATAGCAATTATTGTTCATTCTAAGCACCATGCTGATATCTCATTTCATACATGTATTCTATTTGTATTTCCATGATCCGATCCTGGATCAAGCATTTTTGGGTTTCACTAAATCCTTTAATAAATTGAATGTCAAAAACTTTCCTGTATGATATTAACTACTAACAGTTTCACAGCGGCAACAGCATTTTCTACTAATCCATGTTCCAGTATGTATTTCAAGAT
Organism: Lepidocyrtoides sp. E14; assembly: GCA_027743805.1. Lineage (NCBI taxonomy): Eukaryota > Metazoa > Arthropoda > Collembola > Entomobryomorpha > Entomobryidae > Lepidocyrtoides > Lepidocyrtoides sp. E14. The sequence goes on along the minus strand of JAHZMZ010002994.1, from coordinate 2,018 downwards.
TAGCTTTTCTACACGTTTCTCAGATTTCACGAAAATCATTATGCATTTTTCTACACCTGCTAAACACTCAATCAATATGAGTTTATATTTTTAAGTATCGTTAGTTCCGTAGATGGATACCGTCTATCTACTTTTCTCTTCCGGGTAATTTATTTTGACAGTTAAATGCCTGGTGAATGCGTACATTGAGTGTAATTTTAAAATAATTCATTGCCAAACATTACTAATCAGGATTTCAAACACTAACCAAGTGTAAAATTTTCTGGGTTAAATCATTGATGAACTCTCTCTTTTGAGGGTTAAACCGGTCTGAGGGTTTAAGGCCACGCTGGGAAACAACCCGCCCGCTACTACTGCTCATTGTAGTTGTTGTGGTCGTTTTAGAATAAGAAGAGCGCATCATCATTGTGATAATTTGAGGTACGCACGCAGTCTAAACAATTTTCGTACAACTTGCGTTGTTTTCAGCAATACGTGAAGAGACCTTTCTTCTTTATACTCAACTGACGTTTGTGATAAAGCACTTTAGTGAAAAATTGCTTGCACATAAAACTTATCGGAAACACTCATCATTGATGTTCCACGAAAATATTTTATGCATAATAATATTCGTATTCCTTGTGGTAAATGGCGAGAAACAACCGTTCTGAGAAAGCAGTAACTTGATGTGTTCCATAAAAGCACAACACACAGTACGGTCTTCGCTTTTTGGGGATCTCGCTACTGCTAACTATTTAAAAATAAAGTACATTTTAAAATAATAACAATAGCAGTTGCAATATTATCAATATTAACCACGCCTGCCTGTTGAGTCGTCGCAACAGAATGGATTCAAACTGGTTACACTTAAACAAACACAGAACACGACACAAACTTAATTACTCGTTTCGTCACGGATATAAAACATGCAAAAACAGGTACATCACAAGTGTACTTTCGCGTAAATGAAAAGAGAAAATGTTGCATGTATTTAGGAATTATGTCCTTATGTCAGTATGTATTTATGTATGCCGAACCGGTGTATTGACATGTGCCTAAATATGTAGTATGTGCATGTGTGAATAAAGATTGGCGTAGACAAAGTATTTTTTTCACAAATTCCAACTTCCAGACAAATCTTTTGTACTCTCTAAAGAGAAACGTCACGTGATTTAGAAAAAAAAAGTTTCGCTTAATGTTTTACTTTGATAATTATTGTTGCTGCTTGAAAAAAAACAAATGAAAATAAAAAAAGCAAGACAGAGAAATAATTGACTGTAACGAATAGAATGAAGCTGATAGGAATTAAAGGTAAAATGTATGTGTATGCTATACAAGACGATCAAGCAATAAGAGCACCTCAAATATACTGTTAAAACGACAAAAAAATCACTGGAAAGAACAAAGGTACGGAAATGAAAGTATAAAGAAGAAACTACATATTAGATGAAATGCCTGGGCTGCTGTGATGCTATTGCTACTTTTACTCTATGAACAAAAGAAAACTATGCAACCGGTGGGCCCATTCCATCGGAGGATTTATGATGACGTACAGGACAGATAATAGGGAAGATGTACAGAGGAAATATTCCAATAACGAAATGGCAAATCTTGTGTTAAAGCATTTGACAGACACACTCCTGTTCCTACTTTATATAAAGATACGCACAAAAAATAATGTGGCTCGCTGGAGTAAGGGAAATAATTAGAAAAAGGAAGTCGGAAGTTGGGTATTTCGGCACTAGTACCACTGCAAGACTACGTATTGTCTGAAGGTGAAAAGAGCACATTTTTGAAAACCTTTTCCACATGAAAGGCTTCTATTGTGAATTGTGACGTTGAGGGAAGAGGGATCGAAAATACGGAAATATAATATACATTTTACTTACGATTAGAAGGAAAAGCACATATGTGTATAATATAATTAACTAAATGAAACAAGTTAGTTTGGGAATTATGAAGAAAGAAAGGTATGTAATCGGAATTCTTGAACTCGCTCTAATAGATATTGTCGTTGTCGTTATCTACATTAAAATTTT
>JAHZMZ010002993.1:0-18490 GCA_027743805.1 Lepidocyrtoides sp. E14 | reverse complement strand
ATGATGATTATGTGAAGTTGATGTGATTCAAGTCAAGAGATTTGAAATTCAGCATAACAATAATTTAAAATTCAAATAAAAGCTGGAATTATCTAACAGGACTAAAAATTCCAGCACAGTTCTTATTGAAGCACATTTGAGTGTTTTAAAAGCCTAATTATGTACATCTTGCTTGTTAATGTGATATATGATGAATTCTGCACACGTACATTTTTTCAACACCTAGGTAAATATACTGCAATGCGCATTTTGACAACGTCATTAAATAATTCATCTTTTGGAGACGACACTTTAAAGACGCTTCCAGTTTCTATCCCAAGCACAAAACTCCTCGTCGCATGTATCAACAGCCCTTTGCTCCAAAGAGATACAGGAACACTGCCAGCAGGAAACTGTCTAATAATTAATAATTTATTAGCCCCGCTCTGCGATTACTCACTATGTACATTTGTTATGGTATTTAGACTCCATATATGCAATGTAATTGACTTAATAACCTCATTTATCAAATATTATGAACTACTCTCTGTCACTGCAGTATATTGCACTACTCTGACTCGCTGCTGCCGGCGAATCAAGTACAAAGTTTAACATTTGAAAATTCCTCTTGAAGAGGTCATTTCAAGAATGAATGGGAGTAGTGTATTACAAATATATGTTGATGCTGAGACTGACTGTAAATGCATAAAAATTATCTAAATCGCGACATAATCATAATAAAATTTATCCTCCACCCTCACATTTTTTTGTGCAGGCAGTCAATGTGCAGGCAGTCAAAAGCAGAATGAGGCAGCAAAATGCGCTTTGGGGACACGACACTTGTCTTCTTGTAACCTGTCTTGTTTCCAACTGAAATGAAAGCCAAGAGTTTTGTTTTTGACTCGTCAAAAGTAGACAAAACCATTTAATTAGCATTGATTTTACATTGTTTAAACATTCATGTTTGCTCAAATCTGTTTTTGTTCATGAAAGCTTTTATAACTTCTAATAGACTGTGTAAATATTCTAGAGTGATGATGATCAAGATGATGAAAACCGTCAAAAGTCATATCGCTCTTCACTTCTTTACATTCACCACTACTCAGATCATCGCCGTGCCAAGCACAGGTTTGCACTCTTATTACAACTAGCTATCTCCTTTCGTCTTGTTTACACAAACATTGATGACTTGAGTGAAGATTTACGACATTTGGTTTGGTTTGGTTTGAATTTCAATCGTGGCAACATTTACACTGCAGGTTGGTAACTTGCTTTTTTTAATCTACGGTATGATCAACCAGCTCCTAATGAGTGACGAGTGTATTTTTGACGTTTTAGTATGAACAAACTTTTTCTTTTGATTTTCTGAATCTGAATCCATTTTAATGTTCAAAGAAGTTATGCTTGCATCATACCAGCTACAAATTATGGTTACTGGATCTTTCTGCTCGCTCATGTACCAAATAAGGTTATCGAACAATTAGTTATTTCCGTGTAGCAACCCTATACAAGTTTTATGAACCTTTATCTGTCATTAATCGTTAAAATATTTTCAAAAATAATTAAACTGTGCTAAACAAGGTTATCACATTTCAACAATATCGACTTGTCGTTTGATCTTCATCCCAACTTTCACATTCACGTAGCATGAATTCAGAACTCTTTGATCCGATTGTATTTCTTATTGTATCATTGTATGTAAATTGTAATTGGATACAATGAGTAAATGTTTAATGCAGTGGATGTAAACAAACACGTTGTGCAGAGAACAGAACATTGACCTTTTCTATGCGAGTTCCGTACTGAAATTTTGTTGCGAATGAGCCAGTTGCCTGTGCCGTTTGAGAAAATTCAACAATAATTCAGCGCTTCACAATTATTAGTTACATTGTTGTACAAAATTGTAGGGGAAAAGTATTTTAAGATAAACAAAGTACTCATAAGGTGCATCATTACTGCAATAAAATTTTCAAGGGGTCCTATTAATTGGTAGTCATGTTGTGTCATCCGCCTGCGGGGGTAGCCAATGATAATATTAGCATTAGTAGTTTTTTACTGTTGTAAATGTACCAAACTGGAGTAAAAATACCTCCCAGTAACAGCAAGTATTTGAAGTTGCTTTCATTGTAGTCTCCATCCTCATAAATTCTATCTGCTTTACTCGTGGAATAACCATTGTTGGTGGAAAGGAGAAAGGGTGACAACGGTGACAAAAATAAAATTTATGGTTTATGAACTGGTGACCATGGTCGAAGCACTTGAGAAAACCACTTGAAGCATTGCACACTACAACTCCATGCAGGGAACAGTAAGATCTGTTGGATGGAAAGAACAGGAAGTATGCAACAGAACAAGTAAAAGAAGAAAAATGTATGAATAGAAAGCGTTGTTGTGTTGTGTGTGTGAGCCTGATGATTGTGCCATTCACCACCGCTACCACTGCACGCAGCACATATCATCAACAACCGAGGCATGGCATAAAATATCAAAATCCTCATCGTCATCCCACTCCGCCTCCACAAAACGCATTAAAGGACACAAGACACACATAACTCATACGGGTGGAGGATATCTGTTATGAATTCTTAACCAGACATTCATAAAGAGTACACATAAAAATACATACATACCTACATAAACTCAGAGACACCAACAGCATTCACAACAGCCAGCGTTATAATGACAGCGAATAGAAAGAATGCTATCTCTATCAACTTCTCTCTCTAGGTCTTTTGGAAAAAAAACATTTTATAGTGTGCACACACACTTTCACAACATATCTCTAAATCCCCTGTGAAATATGCTGCTGTGTAAACGTAATAACGTGAGTATGTCTATACCCAGTAGTCCCTATAGAACTCCTAATCCGTTCTGCTAATCTATTGTGCAAATACTAAAGAGCTAGAGGCGAGGAGTCGTGTTGTTTACTAACAATAATGACGGAAGTATTACGATTCTTAATAAGAGGGTTATTTATGTTCATGAACAATAGCACGAATTAGACGTGCACGTGGAAAGAGCTAGCGATAACAAAATAAAACGAGATTCCTCTGAACTACAAAAGAAATGAAGAGTGAAATTTGTGAATAGAGGAGAATCGTGCTATATGGATCCAAGTTGGTGATCATAATATCCCTTTTATACACACGCTAGTCTGACTAGTCTCATCGTTACTACTTCACCTTTTAAGTGAAGTTTTTACACTCTACAATAATCATAATCATAAAGTTTGTCTAGTCACATGGATGAGACATGAAATGAGAGTGTAGGGAAGTGCACCAACATGCATTCTTATTACAGCACTTTTGCGTAAAATAATGAATATGACCGTTAGCGATGGCATGGAGTTATAAAAATGCACTCTCGAAGAAAAAAAAGAACATTACATGCAGCTGAAAGGAATGCTATACTCAACCTAAAAACAGTTTTAGCAGTGCACACAATGCACACTTTTACCATTTCATTTTTGAGAATTAATTTCTGACAAAAAAATGAACTTTGGAAAATTCTATAAGCACGAGTTTAAAAAACTTCCCGGCGGATGCATTCATTGTTAATGCTAACAAGTGCAAGAGTTTGAAAAGGGGGGACGTGGAACGTTGAAGCAGGATTATGCAAGAAAAATGATACTTTCATCTCTCCTCCCTTCTTCTCGTAAAGTTTATACCAGGAGTCACATCATATAATCCCATATAATACATTTCGCTTGGTTAGAAAAAAACAATAAAGTAGGTATAACTGCTGTGAATTTTAGCATCAAATGAAACAGTGATGCTGAAGCTGATAGTAGTAAAATATAATTTTATGCATGATAGTGGTGGAAAATGCGGTAGTGGTAGTAGGTAGGTTGTAGCAGGGTTTTCCATTATGATGTGATGACGATGAAATTTCCGGGTATGATTATTACTAGAAAATCTTTGGAAAGCGAAAGAAGTGTTTTTCTGCTAGAAAGCCATTATGCACATCCATTTTCACGAGAAAAGAGTAATATCAAATAATATAACACGAAGACAGACACAACACATCAACTTGAAGAGTACGTCCATAAAAAGTAGACGGGAGGAAGAGAGGACTTTATTATTGCTTACAACCTTTCCATTCATTTTACGACTGTACAAAAAAAGAGGTAGAATAATACAGCAGCATGATAGAATAGTTAGGTATATGAGATGCTGCATTATACAACAAGCTATAATATACATACACATTGTGTGTGCGTTTTGAACATGCTGTGAGTGAAAGCAAATGAATGTGCCGATATATTTAGATGGTATCAAAATCATCATCAAATAGCGTGCATAGTAGATTTCATATCAAATGGTAAAAACTGAGCCCCTTACAGCAATAATAATAATCTCATACATAATATCTAACGTTTCTCCTTGATTCTGTTTCCATTTAAATACGTTTCTGCTACTTATTTCCCATTCCAAGAAAAACTTTCCTTTTTCCTTTATTCCTCATATTTCCATCCGCCTCTCAAATTTCGTTCTGGGTTTTGGAAGCTACTACTATAAAGTAACACGGAAATGTGGAATCCTTTTCCCTGCTCACGTATATTTACTTGTTAGAAAACTCTTCTTTAGTCAGTATTATGGCTATCTGTGTGAGAAACTGTGAAGAATTTTATTTTATGCAAGAGAAACAAGTTCTGCCCCAGCATACACACTCTCACACACACACGCATTTATAAGACGTGATATTTCGTTTTCTGCGAGTTAAGCAGGCATCAACCATTATGCCTTTTAAGTTGCCAGCTGCTACCTCCACCAGCGTTTCCAAATTGTACATATACTCCTCTCAACTACGATTGCCATGTTTTTGAAGTGATGCCACCACCACTACCAAGACATACTGGGAAATGCTTCAGGGAAAGAAGAAGAGGAGTTTAGGAACGTTTTTCCTTGATGATATTATTACGGATGAACGGTTAGTTTTTCCGTTGTGGTGAGTAGTTGAAAGGGCTCCCAAGCGCGCAAACACGTACATTTTATGAAGTACGTAGAGCATGCAAACCTAAAACATGCATATGTACGTACATACATACATATTACGCTAGTGGTATGCAATGAATACAAGTCACAAAGTATGAAATTGGAACAACACGATATTTCTTGAAATCTGAAAAAAGGAGATGAATGATCCAGAGAATGCATGCCCATCCAAAATAATAATAATACCAGACCAGTGAATTACTTTTCCTTGTAGTACTTGGTACGGTTTACTGAAGCTCCAGGAGCCTGGAAAATGACAAAAATGTCAAGTGATACCACCAGGTTCCGAGTACGTAAATACGTATATTTCTGGATTTGTACATGCATGTGTAAAAAAACATGCTTACTTTCAGTTTGGTATCAATTCTTAAACTCTTTAGCTGACAATACAATTTTGTCAAAAAAATGAATGAATATAAACTAAAATCTACAATTCATTTGCATTCGTATGAAATCGTCAAAAATTATATACATTTCTTTGTAAACGACAGTCAATGTAGAGTATTATTTTGTATTTGGTATCATTCTTGGCTACTTTCACTTTTCCCCAAAAACCTTTTTCTTTTGCAGTGGCGAGAGAGGAGAGAGCAGCAACCTTTCTCTCCTTGACACTTTCACATTCATCCTGCGTTCACGCTCACTGAGTTTCATGTTTGTATACGACTGAAATGCCCAATCTAACTTGTGTATAAATAAGACCCACATGGCAAGTAAACCGTTGGTATTTTGAAAAGAAAGTTTCCACCAAAATGGCATTTCATGAACCCGTCAACAGAATTACATTTTTCACAACGCTGAACTTTTCTCTCCATTTTTCTTCACTATTCTACATTTCCTTGAAAGAAACTTACCCATTTATAAAAAGCACATGAGCTCAGTTCTATACACTACTGGGGGTGGAAAATGGATATTTGTACCAAAAAAGGAAATGAATAGCAAGACAGCAATACAATCATGAATTTGTAAAAGTGAAAAAAAAATCCATAAATTTTTCGGAAAGTTAGAAAAGTATAAATGTTCGACAAACACTGCTAATAATCATAATAATATTCATCATAATAATAAAATAAAATATATAAGGAAACCTGTGCCACTCATTTCAACTCATTCAAGGTTGTATAAATGCATTGCCTGTTTCTTTCATTTTCATCATTGTCGTTTCCCAGAATGAATGTAATGCATGAGAACGAGAAAAAAATGAGAAATTTTGCTGAGCTCTTCAAGTATACCTACATATAATATATCACGTCCAAAACTTTCCGACTTAACTACCTAGAGACTCCCTGTGTATGGTAGCCGTGTGTAGGCATGTAGAAAATGTTACTCATCGCCGCTGCGGGTGTACGCGCTTTTATTTTACTTATATTTTCTTCTCCTTCAGACAAACACACAACAACAGAATCAGTTTGAGAAAAAGGAAGTGAATATGGCTTGCTCAGGAATAGACAACCGTAGAAAACAAAGTACACCCGTGTGTTCCTAAAACAGACATGATTGTGAGAATTGCTTTTTTTCGTCTCTTCTTAACTAAGAATCCTAAAATTACTGGAGAAAGTACCAAAAGTTTGAAAGACTTTGCCAGTGTTGTTTTTACTCCATAAGACTAGTTTTCTTTTACATTGCAACACTAACACAAACGTCCGGTCGTGTAGCTGAAAGAAAGAAGAAAACACCACTTCAGTTTTTATGTACCACAATAAGCAACTGGCCAACTACTAGACTTTTTGTCTGTCTTCCCTACTTTCCTTTTGGGATATTGTTGGCTCATTCATCAATTGAATAGAAAGAGAGGGGCAGAAAAAACCAATGAATTTTTAGGTGGAAAAAAGTGTGTTCCGTACGAGTGCTGAATATATCTGTTGTACATGCAGAAGCATCTTTGGAAATGAACGTCACGAAATCTTTTGTTGGCAAGCACTGCTGAGTGTTGACCGTCTCTCTCTACTGCAAATGGCAAGTGCAGTATGGCCAAAAATTACCATTGGATTTATATGAAAGTTCGTACGACGATTTCCTTTATTGTTGAACTCATTGAAAGAATAGAAAGAAATACTTAAAGTCAGTCAATCAGTTAGGTATATCCCAACCTCCGGTTCACTTCCGTTCCATTTGTATTTCCTTTCTTACGCCTTCACTACAGCCTCATTTGATGACTATGCTTTTCTCTTGGAAGATCTTTCTCTGAAAAATCGATCTCTTTACTTTTCATACTGTTTGTGAAGCCATGAACATGAAGCAAACGCATTGGATTGTTGATGAGCACTTATCCTACCTATTTATACTGAATGCATACATGTTCGCAACATTTATTTTCTAATACTTAACTTGTCCGATGGGAGATTATTTTATTACATATCTATTCCCAACTTTTTCTCACATTTAACCTAAAGTATAGATGGAAAAGCATAAAAAATAAGTACAGTGTAGGTACATATTTTTGTTCTTTGCCCCTTTGTGCAGGCCCTTTGTGACATTTCAACTACCTATACAGCTCGCTAAAAATACTAGAGCTTTCACAGTCTGAAAACATAAGTAAATGGTTCATGATGATGTTGATGACGAAGATGAAGTGAAAGAGTTTTCTGATGGCAAAAATGGATTTCCTTACAGAATTTCTTCACAAAGTTTCCTCCCTTGAGAAAGAAGAGGAGAGAGAAATGGTGTTGAATTACCAATGGATGGAGAGAAATGTGTAAATACAAAGATGAATAGATGAAAAGGATTTTTTAATATAATAGAGCTGCTGGAATGGAAACTTGGTACATACGATGAATAACGCATTTGCACTGTGTTCGTATATATATGCAATATATGTTTCAAAGTACAGTTCCATTCAGCTTTATTCCTTTTTAGTCAGACTTCAGATGAAACTTGTTCAAATTACTTGTTACGATCTCAAATTTTACTTTCACTGGTAATTGCTCATTTTCCTTTTGAATTCATTTCAAGAAAGGAAAAAAAATTGAAAAGGGGAGTATTTTTTTATGCCTCTCTCTGTCTACTGTGTGTGTAATACAGTATCTCAAACCTTAAAATGTGCGGAGGAAACTGATAATGTTTTGCACATTTTCACTCTATTCATCATCAGTCATCAGCTTTCCTAAAAGACTTTTTAGTAAATCACTGATATAATTTCATATAAATATTGCAACATAGTAATTTAGTTAAAAATCTTTTTTCCAGCATACGCGCCAATAACGTGGCTGTGACTATTATGCTTGTGGAAAGTTACTTCCAAAAATGAAATGAATAGAAATACATTTTTTTTACGTTTTGCCTTTAGTAAATACACCAAAGTTGAGTGCTTAGAGAGGATACTTTTCTTGTACTTTTACTGTGTGTTAACGTCACACTTATCATGTAAGTTGGAGTTAGAGACTGTGGAAAAGGAAAACAAGTGAAGCCTTGTAGTTTGACTTGACTTGGTCTGACTGAAATTTCAACTGAAGTGCTTACTAATAAGGAAACTTTTCATGTACTCTAATGGAAGACCTTTTTAATAACTGTACTGGCTCTTCATCAGCAAAAGTTAAGTGGTTCACGTTCAAGCATTCGTTAAAATTTAAGTAATTTATTGTCAAAAACATAAAAAGAGTCAAATGAATGAATAAAATGGTTACAAGTTTACAAGGGTGAAGTAGCTGCATTCAAGGCTACTGCATAATTTTAGTAAACCAAATACTATACATACTATACCTATTTAAACCATTTATGAAATCATTAATCACCATCCTACTATCACTAGCTACACATACACACAGTAATAAATATCAAATATTATATATTGCATGCTGTAAATACATTTTATGGGCTGCTTGTAGAATAAAAAAATATAATAATAATAATTATTACAGTGTGAACTTGTTGATTTAAAGTATTTACCACTTATGAACTTTCAGACTAGCAAAATGTTGACTTTTCTATTCAGATTTCTAGCAGAAAAAATCAACAAAGACTTCAGTTTTCATTTTCGAGTAGAGCAAGAGTGACACAGAAAGTGTACATATTTTATTTGTGTGTTCTAGTGCTGTTAGGTCATAAAAATACCACCATGACGCATGTTGGTTGAATGAATACAAAAAAAGAGAAAAGCAAGGTCTTCATCTGTAACCTAATTGTACAAAGGACCACAGTATTGAAACTTGTACTTTATTTCGACGTAAACATTTATTACTTTGTAGAGTTCCCCTCTCTTCTGCACAATACTGAAGTTTGTGCCAGATGATATTTACGATTTTCATAAATTCTTAAAACGCAACGTGTACTAGTGGTTCTCAAATATATGGCTGGTTACAAAGTTATAAATTGCTTCTGAACGATTCATAAAATGCAAACAAGTATTTCTCTCAGCCTCTCATCTCATCCTCATTCCACAGTTAGCTATCCTTTATTGATGCTCCTCTTGTATACAAATAAGACACGATTCTCTCACCCAAACCATGTTATATCAACCAGCATGATATCAAGTGCATACTTCTGCATCCTGTGTCGTCATACACAGAGAAAGAGTTTGGCCGCCTTGTAGAAAATACATATTATCCATTAAATTTTATCGTCAGCCCGAATTGACAATCAATTATTCCAGGTATTTGAACATGAAAGCAGTATTGCTGGAGATACCCATTTTTCTCTTTTACGGCCAAAAGCATCTTGTTTCTCTGCAGATTTATGACTTGATCGCCCCGTTTTGTACTCTTGTATGTCGACTTCCTTTCTCCTGCTACTACTGTACCAACAACAACAACTCTTGGCTATATAAATATTTGGTAGTAGAGTACGTATTCTTTGGTTTTAGGTAGCTCTATCAGATTGTTTTGTACACACATTTGAACGGAAACCACTAACAAAACTACTACTTGTTTATTTTGCCCTTGCTGTGTCTTGCAGGTATGTCCAAAAATATTAATCGCGCTTTGTTACTCTTTCCAGTAAAAGTAGAGGTGGAAGCACTATCACATTTAGTTATGTATACGTTTCTCGTATAGAGCGTTATAAATGTGGAATGAATGAATGGGAAAAATAAAGTTAGTGACATGGGTCTATTTTACTTGTATAGGAAAGCGATCGTCGTTAGAAGCATTGTGGAACATGCAGTAGATTTTTTCAATTGTCGGTGTACTACGCTTTGACCGTTTTTCTGAACTTTTTACCGAATACGGTTTGCACGGAATTGCGAATGGCTTATCACTAATATTCCACGTGTGCCTGTATGTCCAAGAAACTTTTATAGCTTAAGAAAGACAGCTTACTTTCAGAACCCACGCAATTATGTAACCGTGCATTTACCATCTATCTTGGCTTTCTCTAGTTGCAGAATATTTTTGCTATTTTTATTCTGTCGACAAGATGCAGTTTTACTTGCGCACTTGGTATTTTTCTTGGCACTTGGTAACAATGTCCTCGTATTTTTGCATAGTTTCCTGCATAAATATAATATATCCATTTTTCGGTGTTTTGGAGGAAGATACCAATTGTCTTTTCATTCTGGCATGGATAGAAGCATGCACTGCAATTTGCTGTTATTTTACTTTTAAGCGCAACGCTTTGAAAAGAAAGATGAAAGTATATTTTTGCTATTTTTATTCTGTCGACAAGATGCAGTTTTACTTGCGCACTTGGTATTTCCTCGTAACAATGTCCTCGTATTTTTGCATAGTTTCCTGCATAAATATAATATATCCATTTTTAGGTGTTTTGGAGGAAGACACCAATTGTCTTTTCATTCTGGCATGGATAGAAGCATGCACTGCAATTTGCTGTTATTTTACTTTTAAGCGCAACGCTTTGAAAAGAAAGAGGAAAGAATAGCAGCAGTGAGTACAAGGAGGAAAGAGAAAAGCTGACTACTAGATCTCGATAAAGTTGTGGAACTTCCAACATATGATTGTGTGCTTCGTAAAGCTTGGCTTTTGTGTGGTGACGTCTGTCCTACTTTTGGATTGTCCTTGATTCCCATGTCTGCTTCTCTTTCTCTTTCTTGCTTCTGGTGATAGCACTACCACCATGCAATAGAAAGTGTAGGAAAACTTGTTCCAAAATGGTTTATAGATATCTACACTAAAAGGCTCCATAAATAGGAACAGGACAAAAAGAAACGAGGTACCTTATACCTCTCTCGATTTTGTATCTGAAAACTGGATTCTGCTAGCTCTTTCTAGGAAGCTGGCTAGCAGAAGCGCTGCAGTGGTGTATTGAAATACTTTGTCCTTGCTCGGCTCAATATTTACTTTGTGCATCTGGTTACCTTCAGGGTATATTATTAACATTTTGCAGTTGAAAAAACAACAGAGCTTCTCTTGTGAATTGAATACGCTACTCGAGCCGCTCAGTTTCTTCTATAAAGCATTGAAATTAGCGTTGGAAATATATTATGTAGGTTCATCATAGGTAATTATGAAATGGAACTTTTTCTCCCTAGAGCATTAAAATAATACCCGCTCTTGTAAAAACAAAGAAAAAGTTTAATGATAAATGAATATGCCGTGGCACACTCGGCGTGTGTTCTGCTCCCATTCAATGATCCCAGCCCAATTTCCAATACGTGTGTTTTTTCTATAAATAAATGAACGTAATTTAATATTTCAGGGACCTTAATATTTACTTCACTGTGCTACGGAGTAAACAAACAATTTCACAATCATTTACGGAAAGATAATATTACTGATAGAAATTGGTTGTGTCTGACTCTTTGATATCATTTTGTAATTTAATCATCATTGCTAGCATGAGAAACTGTACACATACATAAATGACATGCATGCAAAATAAAGTATTCAGCAAAATATTTCTCTTTCAAAATTGTGCGAGCAAATCGGTACTCCAATGCAATGATGACTTGTTTTTCTTTTTCCCTCTCAGAACCATCTCCGTGAAGAGAAAACTAAATATCAAAATAAAATGGTTTTCAGTTCATCTATTTTTAATGTGTACATGACTTTAAGCTAATATTTCCATTTCCTTTTTTGTTCCACCCGTCATCATCATCTCGGAAATTGGTTTTGTAATAAGCCTTCAAATGAAAGCTTATTTAAAATTATTCGTTTATTGTATTCATCTCTAACACAAGTTTTTATTACTGAAGTAAGCTAAAACTTTGTTAATTAACGTGTACTACTGACTTGTTCTGTTTCTGTCATGAAACGTTTCTAGTAAATTTTCTTTGACAATGAAAGAAAGTCCCCTTTCTTCGAATCAAGACATTTTGACGTTTTTTATCTCATCTGCAAACGTTTTATTTTAGAAAATTTTCATTCAAGCATATGAAATGCACCACCGATTGACAGTTTCAACTTTACAGTAGTAGCTCATGTTGCTTTCTAGTTGAAATTACTGAAGAGAAAAAAGCCATCCATGTAGCAAGGAATTTACAAGGCGTGTACAAGCACCTAAAAGCCACTTTTGCAGACCCAAACCTCTTGTTCAATGTAATGCTTTTTTGATTCTATACGACAGACTCTCATTCTTTGCTTACATTTCTACACTCTCTGGACCAGTGAGTTGGGGGAGAGTGAAAAGGAAGAAGGATAAGAGAGGAAAAAAAAGTTTTCTAGATTTTTGGGAAATGCATGGAAAATTCCCATTTTCATCCTCCAACTCCTCTCACTCACTTATTGTTACACTACAAGAAGCACCATCATCTAACAACAGCAAATAAATGTAGCAATGTATGTGTATAGTATGCATGAATGCTTGGGATTTTCTCAAATTGAAGGAGACTCGTCGTCGTCATCATTTTCATATGGAAAAAAATTTGGTTGAAAGAGTTTCTTCTGATGTAAAGATAGTGGCAGTTGGAAAAGTGTTCCGCTGCTGCAACTACAAGAATAGTTTAGAAAAAAAGGTTTACTTGCTCTTACAACAAATATAATATGTATGCATCCAACCAACCAAAGTGAACTTGGATGTGTGTTGATGCATTAGACAAAATTCGTTATTGCGGCGGCAGCAGCAGTAGTAGAAGCTGTAGCAGTAGGCAGCAGTGTGGTACTGGCGGCGGCGGCGGTAGTGGTGGGGAAGATGAAAAAAGTGATGCCGAGATTCGGATCGCTCGATCGATGAGATTTCTCTCTACCCAGCGCAGGCTCCCATCTTTTTTTTCTCAAGTCTTACGTATCTATCTCTCTTCTCTTCGTTAACATCTCATCTTATGTTCTGTTGTTCTTCTTCTGGCACCGATGATATTACTACCGTCACCGCGACTCTGTCGCTCCCTACCCATAATATACATACTTACTTTCACTCTTTTATGCTGTATATATTGTATCACACTGTTGCAATACAAACGTCACTCCGTGGGGACGACTACTACGGAAGAGATAAAGATAAAACATGAACGTTCACTTTTATGGCGTGTGTGTGTCTCTTACTGATATCGTTCCTAGTTCTATGCTCTACGACAAGGCTTCAATACCACATACATTATGTATACATGCTTAACCAAATAAAGTAAAAGACTTTTCTTTCATTCTCTCTTTGTTGTTGGGTTATGCCAATTAAGCGTACATGTACATAAATTGGATCCTTTGTACAAAATACATTTTATACATATGAATGCACATTCACACGAAAACATTGCTGCAGATTAGATGGTGGTTATAGCTTTTTAGGGAATATACGTAGGAAGAAATAACTAGCACAGTATTAGATTACAGAGATATGTTGGTGGGTTGGAAGGTATTACCACTGACTCGAAACCACATCTTGATCCTAACGAAAACATCCTTGGGATCGTGTAGGATTTGACTTTCCAAAATCTCAGCATGCCCCTTACATACTACACTGATTTTCATCATGGTGCCAAGTCTCATACTTTACACACTCATTTTTACCAAACAAGCCGATAGTATTAACATGACAAGAGGAGAGGCTAGGTTTCATTCATGAGAAAATATTTCACTCTCTCTCTCTCTGTTTTAGAAATCATACCTATCTACTTTGTTTTCCAGGGAAAAGTTTGCATTTAATCCGTAGAGTGGAATGAGAAAAGATAAAAACAAAGTGTATGATGCCTCCTCTTTCTTGTTCACTTGTTTTTGCCATCAATCTATTTGAAAAGTTATTGGATTAGTAGAGAGAGATTTTCAGGTTCTCACTATCACATTCATCGGTCCATCGCCATCATTGCGATCAAATCCATCCAAAATGAAGGAAAACGACTCTAATGTTTTATACAAATGTATTTTTCTTTTACTATCGTAAAGCAGCGCTAAATAGTAGTTGTTGGCTGTTATCTGATGGTGATGATATGAAAATCAAATCAATGTTGTGTCTGTCGACTTTCTCTGGAAATTACTTCCTAGGGAAAGGTTTCATCACATTTAGCAGTAGAATAAAACAACATACATTTACGAATCAAGATTTTTGATTTAGAGTTCAGTATAGAGAGAAAGAGTAAGCTCGTAGCTTATCAAGCATATTGTCGATCAGGTTTTAGTTTGCCATATTTTTTATGCAATTTTCCTTCATACCGGCACGATAACTATATTGTTCTGTAGTATACAAACTCGTGATCAACATAATAAAATAAAAAGCCAGGAGTCCAAAGTTATCTGCAGAGCAAAGGGACATGACATTGCCTTTGTCGCTTCTTGCATGTGAATCCTTGCATTAAACAAAGTTGAAAGAACGTGACTATTTTCGAAAATAAGAAGATACCAAACAAAATGATAGGAAATAACAAGCGATGCATAGCGAATAAACTTTCTTTTCAAAGATGCAGCCTGTTCGTGTACAGTATGAATGTGCATTACATACATACGTAGTAGGCAGTTTATCTTGTAGCGTTTATCTCCAGTCTCCAGAGTTGTGCTGGTTGTACATATGTATACTAATCTTATACTTTACTTTTTTTCTCCTCTGTTCTATCTAGAGCTACAAGATAATTGGATTCAAACGAGGGAGCCAGTTTTGGATGGAGTCACGTTTTGCGTCAAATTTCTAGGGAGTACTTTAATCGACAAGACTGGGGCATCGGATGCAGCAGAGGCGACGAAAACTGTCATCCAAATGGTAAAATTAACTTACAGATATCATTCACAATTTTCACCGTATTATAACTTGAAAATTGGGAATCTTATCCGCTTATTTCCCGTTTTAATCTATTCGAAATTTCAACATGGGACTTGGGAGATACAAAATGAAGAGGATATTTACAAGAAATAAAATGTTAACATTTTTTTTGCTACATAGGTGAAAGCTGGACAGAAGACGAATCGTGTAGGTTTAAAAGTAAGCACCACAGGAATTACACTTCTTGAGCCAAATACTGGAGAAACTAGACTCGAAATTTCAATTTATGAGTAAGAAAATACACCTTTTATCATTATTACTATTTTCATAGCCGAAATATTTAATATTCATATAACATAAATCTCTCTTTTTTCAAACTTTTGCAGTATTGCTCATTGTTCGACCGACTCCAGCTTCCCAAATGTCTTTTCATTCATTGCAACAAACAAAAATGATGTGAATGAATGCTACTGTTTTGCCACTCGGAAGAGGAAAATTGTACGTTAAAATTTTTAATTTGAAACTGTAAATATATTTGATTCTCTTCTTGCTTCCCTTCTTGCAAGAATAACATGTTTTACCGTATAATTTTGCAGGCCCAGCAAATAACACTGACAATAGCGCAGTCTTTCAACTTGGCATTTGAGATCTGGCAAAATTCCAGCTTAGAAAAAGATACCTCAGACCATTTTGGAGGACCTGAAAGTGTCAGAGTCATTATTGGAAGTACAGATTCTGCCAAAAGTTGCAGCAGCTCTGGAAGTAGTGCCAACCATAATCCTGTCGAAGATATTCGAAGTGGTCAATGGGTACATTTTGACGAGGTAGATGAAATCACAGATGCCATCAATAGCTTTAACATGGTAGCTCTAGCTGCCCCATTCTCACAAACAGAAAAGAGCAGGACCTCTAGAACACAACAGTCAAACCTCTCCGATCACGAAGATTTACTCATTTGTTTAAACTAAGAATGCATAGTCGATAAAGATTCTAAAAACTAATAAAAAATAATCTTTTTTTTTGTTTTACAAAATTTACCAGGCTGAAATTTTTATTTATACGCCAAATCTTTTAGAATACACATTACAAAATAAGAATGTAATATTTAATTAACAGTTTTATAGTAGTAGCTCCATAGTTGTCATTTTTTATCGTTTTTAATGCATTTTATACATATTATATTATTCATTAAAATAATTTAACCTGTGATGCCATACGTAAGGAACTTTATCTTGGCATCTTAACATTTTTGTTATGATTTATTTAAAGCTAAATAAGGTATCCGTACAGCAATAGAGTCTTACATGTAGAAAAGATTAAAGAAAGCTGCAAGCGGTGCTAGGTATAATGATTCTAAAGTAATTAAGCGCAATATTATATTATTATTATGATTTCTTGTCTCCTTGAAAGAATGCTTATGTGCGACGTAAGAAATTATAGAGGTAAACTGTTAGATAAATCAACAGGTAATTAAAATACCTTGGTAGGTACTTTTATGTTATTGAAGTGTACAATAAAACGCAAAACACGATGCATGTAATGATAAATCGTTTGGAATGTTTGGATCGCATTTCGTAGTCAAAAGTGATTGCATTCATCTTTGTACATTAATCAGTTATTTTTGTGAAAGTTATGTCTTATCATATTACTCTCAATCGTTAATAATATTCAACGTTTCTGCTAGTAGTAAAATCCTGTATGGCCCGTGTGGCATTGACGCTAGAGTTTCAGTAAAGGTTTGGTTATAGGTACCTACGCATAATTCTTCAGAGTTCGTGCTATGCCATAAATGTAAACTGATATTGTGCTTAAAATAAATTGTGATGTTACTAGCATAAGTGAAGTAAGCTTTGAAGAAAAATAAAAGATGAAATGTCGAAAACAGTCATATCAAATTCAATGATGTTCTTATTGTTTGTTGCGTTCGTTATGTTGTCACTCATTTTTTTCATTAAATTATTAATAATAATACGGTTTGTCAAATTAGATACACACACCAAGCAAATTATCACATCAAAATACCTGCGAAAAAACTTTTTGTCATCTTGTGGAAATGTTACATGATACTTTGCACGGAGGAAGATGGTACGACGACGGCGTAGTATGTGACAACGACGGTAATTAATGCAGAAGACATACATACGACCATTTTCCAACTTTCCATGTCAATTTCAGTAACCAAAATTGAGGTTTTTGAAACGTACCAAAATTTGCCTTATATATTTACGCTGTCATTTTCTCATTCATGAGCTCAATTAAGCATGCATGTGAAAATTTGCTTCACAATCCATAAAAAACCGCACTACCAACCACTTTTCATTCAATAAAAATCCCCTTATATGCGTATCTGTTGAGATAAAGAGGTCGGGACAACTCCTTGAAATAAAAACATTTATATTCTTTGTATGTAATTGTAATATCCACCAGATATTTTAATTACAAAATATACTGCTGCATTCACAATATATTATTTGTAGGTACTTTTTACATAGAAAGCCGTTTGTAAGTAATGATGCAGTGATCTCTACAGATTTAAGTACTTGTATCAAATGATTGACTCTGAATTTTAGGTGGTGGACGAAAAAACTACCAATTTCATATTCTCTCGCCCATCCGCGTGTTATGATGCTATAAAATACACATTCATCAATCTAGGGATGCTCCAAAAAAATTTAGATTGATAAAGATGGTATATATTGTAGTAAAACGTTAATGCAAAGCAAATGATTTTAAATAGTTGGTGTACCGGGAATCACCCCACGACGATTTCTCCCTTGTGGGCTTTTAGCCCTTGCCCTGCGGAAAATTGACTCAGTGGAAAAATGCTCCTTGTGGAAAATTCATAAAAGTATTTTGTAGCATAAGTTCGAGTCATATTTCCAATAACATTATCACATTAGCATCATAACACCAATAAAAATTGTTCTCGAAATCGTATTTCACAATATAGCAAGCATTCATTAAATGTCTTGATATAAATTCTTTTAGTTATTTATTCATTTTTTACACGAGTATGCCCATACATAAAAGATTTAAACCAGGACTTTTTTCAGAAAAGCTATCCTATATGTCATATGTAAAAATTTAGTTATTTTTCTAGAAGTTCAACGAATATGCCCATTTAGAAATCTCACTACTCATTCTTCCAGCACCCTCACTCATTCTTCCAACACCCTCAATCATTCTTCGAACACATTCACTCATTTCCCCAACACCCTCACTCATTCTTCAAACACATTCGGTTGAAGTAAGGTACTGGGATTTTCACTTTTTCACCCTCACTCATTCACTCAACACATTCACTCAAAGTCACTCAACGCATTCACTCAACACGTTCACTCAAAGTTTACCTCAGTGGCTTTCACTCAATAACTTTGTACGCTCACTCTGTGACACTCACTCAGTAACTTTGTACGCTCACTCTGTGACATTCCCTCAGTAACTTTGTACGCTCACTCTGTGACATTCACTCAGTAACTTTGTACGCTCACTCTGTGACATTCACTCAG
>JAHZMZ010002992.1:0-15745 GCA_027743805.1 Lepidocyrtoides sp. E14 | reverse complement strand
ACTGAGCCAAGTGATGAAACAAATTTGAAAAACCCGGACAGTTCAGCTGCCGTTGCAGCAGCAGCCGCAGCCGCCGCTGCAGTAGTGGCACAGAATGCTGCTGGAGCCTCTCCTAACGCTGCAGGTTTTGGAGGTCCTCCAGCGGCACAAGCAACTGCAGCTCCAACTTAAATATACTATGCAATGTGTGTACGTGTGTGGTGAATAACTTGGTAGTGAATGTTTTAATTTGATTAACAATCTTTTATATTAGCCTTTAAATCTGTACATACATACAGTCTTGTTGACTGCTGTCAAATTTGTCGTTATGATCTTTGCATTTTACTTACTTTATTTAATGTTAATAGCGTTTTGAACGAATACTATTTATCCTTTAAGCTATTCATTTTTTGATGTGTAAACAATTTTAAAAACAATTCTGTTCTGTGGACTGTTGTCATTTATACATTTTTAGTCTATTTATCTATAAGTATTATATGTTGTATTCATTAGTAGTAAATTTTCACATTGTCGTGCTGTAAATGTAAAAAATGTAGAGTTGATTAAAATGTTAATTTGATTATATATACTGAACTTTAATTTTTGAAAGAGTAAAGCAAATTTCCTACTAAAATTCTTGCTTACGATTAGTTCCATTTCCAATTTAGGACTTTCATTATAAATGCATTCATATATGTGTAATAAAGCGTTCTAGTTTTATCAATGTGCTGTGTAGTAAGAGATTATGGTTATTATATAAGCGATGAGCATGCTTGGTCTTGTATGATGTATGAGTAATGGAGTAAACTGTAAATACTCGTACTCATTACTTCAAGTGAACGAACGAGGAAAATAATAATTAAGTATGCAGTTTTCCATGAATGAAGAACTCTAACGTGATGCGTGAAAGAGAGTTCTGGGTAATACTGAGACGAAAAGGTAGATTTTTTTACAAATGAATAAAATTTTCTTTATGCATATGTTAAAATGAGCTGAGGATAGGAGACGAATCGAATCATACTTCATATGAAGTTTGATTGATTGATTGCATTTTATTTCCGTGATAATAACGTGTTCCGTGTTTACTACGCTTCACACCAAAATCTTATCCAATGCGCAGCTAAATTTAGAATATTTATCCAATTGGCTTCATGTTAATCAATAACTATGAATAATGATTTACGTAACTAAAATGCGATGTAAAAACTTAAGACGCGACGCATAATAGCGGAGCGTCTAGCTAAATAGCACCAAAGGTCTAAGAAGAGATAAGAAGGTAACCGGTAATTTTGCAGAATTGGTGGTACAAAGTTTGTTAATCCGCATTTACACTCATCACATTATTATTAATTTTTGATACACACACGATGACCTTATTATTGACAGTGACAGTGCAGTGGCTTTCAAAAATTTATTGCAATAATCATTCACAGTAATAATGAAGTATTAAGATGCAATTAGAAATATTCGAATATTAGTACGAGATATTTATACATATGGGGCATGCATAGGTACATTCAATTTCAAAAACCAATCCTGAATCCTGATCCTATGCACTTTTTGCAATTTTTTGCGCAAACACCAACGGAATGGTAAGTGGGCTTCCACAGCTGTGTATCTGCATCTTTTGTGTTGTGTGTGTACAACTTTTTTAAAACACATAGACCCAGTAAGCAGCATAGGTAATAAGTGTATTGCTCGTCATTTGGCCAGAAAAAATTGCCCTCAACTTGGCTTCAAACTTTGAAATTAGACTCTTTAATTTTAATCTCCCTATTTATCATATAATCTAAAACACTAAATTGGTATTATGTATTGTAATGCAAAATACAAGCATAGCGATCTGCAATAACGGAGCTCCATCGTGTTTAAGATTATTTTGGAAATGATCTGAATTGAAAGCAGTGGCCACTGAACTTTCCGCAGTGAAGCATGTATAGTTTACAGGGCACACGGTTCGAATTGGAATCCTGAAACGTGAACCAACACTGATTTACTGATACAAGCAAGGTATGGTAAACACTTTTTCATAATGTAAAATTGTAATTAGTGCCTTTGCCACATAAAATAAGTTTGTTTGATTTATTGGGCTCCTATTTCGCTGTAATTTGTTCAAAATTCAAATTTTCCAGTATCAAAATCAACGAAATATTTTACTCTTATTGTCTAAAGTATAAAAAACCTTTTGTGATTTTTTTTAAATTCAAAATTTCAAGTGTTTCTTTTTGCTTTCCCAATGTACTGTACAAAACGAAATAATCGTGAAATGTTAATTCAATTAAATGGAGTCAGCTGCAGAAGAAAAATTTAATTCATATACCATATGAATAAAACTCGAGTATCTCTTCTTTTTTTATGCAAGAAAGAAATTTTCTCTTCGTTTTACAGTCACCAATGTAGCCTCACCATAATAGGTTTTGTGCCGTTTTAGCTCTGTGTTTAAAAGCAACTGCTTTTCAAAATGGATCTGAAACGAATATTTGTTGTTGGAACCGCTGGATTTGTCGTTGTCTGCCTGGGATTGTTTTACGTTCTGACTAACTCTCTCAGGTCATCGGGTAGAAACCCAGTAAGCACTCACTACAATAATTGGTTTACAATTACTAGAAACCATGCTGTCTGTCGCATTATGCAATGAGGATCTCCAGTGTACAAATTTACTGTGTATATTTTGTCATTTTTCAGCTGGATATTGACAATGTTCAAGCCAAATTGAAGCAACTTGAAGTTGCAGTGGCCAATCATAGAGAGTCTATGAAAGAAATTGAGCATTTAGCATTTGGAAATGATGTGGAATCTCAGCAAAGTATTCAACAGAATCTTATCAATGATTTTAATGAAGATAATCCTCGACCGGTCCGCCCAATAAAAAAATTTGATGCTGCTGAGGATTCTGCGTTAGATTTTGACAATGTGCAGCAGCAGCACAGACAGAAGTTTTGCTCGGCATCGTTTGGAATTGAAGAGGCTGCCAGATCTAAACTTAATGTAAATGTTTCGAAAACATCATGTATTAGTGGTTTTATATGATTTGCGAATCCCAAATTGTGATTATTAATATTTTCCAAATGCATTTACAGATGCTGGATGTATATGAAATTATGAATTTTGATAATCCTGATGGAGGGGTTTGGAAGCAAGGGTGGAACGTACAAGCTGATAACAACCGATTTACAGAGAAGAACAAGTTGAAAGTATTCGTCATCCCTCACTCGCATAATGATCCGGTAGTTAATTTTCCTGCACTATCTTTTATTTTGTAGTATTTTGTATTGTATTTATTGAATAGGAGGTAACTTGCAATAAATTCATTTAATATTTTAGGGATGGATAAAAACATTTGAACGCTATTTCACTGATCAAACAAAGCACATATTGGATCACATGCTAGAGAACCTAAGTAAAGACGAAAAGGTTAAATTTATATGGGCTGAAATGTCATATTTCAGTATGTGGTGGAATGATTTATCTGAAAAAGACAAAACCCGAGTGAAAAGGTAGCACTTTACAGGAAATTTTAGTTTACATTGTGAGGAGGTTGATGTTGAGAATACTTTTTAAACATCCACCAATGTTTCTTTAGAATAATTGCAACTCGTCAATTGGAGTTTGTCACTGGTGGTTGGGTGATGCCTGATGAGAGTAGTTCCCACTATTATTCCGTACTTACACAACTTATAGAGGGACATCAGTGGTTGTTACAGCATCTGGGATACACTCCAAAGTAATACTGCTGACATTGTGTTGCCATTTACGGTAATTTTCAAAAAGACTAACTGTATGCTCTCTTTACTGACAGAAACGGTTGGTCTATCGATCCGTTTGGAATGTCTCCAACTATAGCGTATTTTCTCCGACGGACAGGTTTAAATAACATGTTAATACAGAGAACACATTATTCTGTAAAGAAACATTTAGCCAAAATCCAAGAACTGGAGTTTAAGTGGCGACAGTCATGGGGTACATTGACTTGTCTATATAAAATATACCTATTTTACATTGTTGAAATGAGATTTTTAATAGTAGGGTCACTCTTAATTAGATTCACATGGAAAGACAGATATTCTGTGTCACATGATGCCGTTCTACAGTTATGATGTGCCTCATTCTTGCGGTGTGGATTCAATAGTTGAACTTAAAAAATAAAAAAATAACCATGTGATGTATGATATCATTTAATTTCATACCAAAACAGGGCCAGATCCTAAAGTCTGCTGTCAATTTGATTTCAAACGAATGAGTGGTGTGTCAAGACTTACCTGCCCGTGGCATGTTCCACCACAACCAATTGTGACCAGAAATACGCAGTCAAGGTATGACAATGAGTAAAGCACAATATAGTAGAGACGAATGTATACTCCAGGTTATCTTAAAATTTCCATATTTTTATAGATCCCTCACTTTACTGGATCAGTACCGCAAGAAAGCCATGTTGTACAAAACCAATGTTTTGTTGGTTCCGCTGGGCGATGACTTTCGTTGGGAAGATCAACCAGAATGGACGGCCCAAGTTACCAATTACCAAAAAATATTTGATTATATAAATTCTCAACCTAATTTACATGCAGAGGTAATTTTACTTTGATATTCCTACACTTTCATTTCCCCCATTAAAATTTTTAAATCTAAACTTTAATGCAGTTAATTGTTGTAAGTATTTCTCTGGTGTATTTTTCTAGGTTAAATTTGGGACACTTGATGATTATTTTAAAGCATTGACTTTGGAAATAAATGAAGAGCGATTCTCTCCCTCAGTTTTAACTGGGGACTTTTTCACATATGCTGACAGAGATGATCATTATTGGTCAGGCTATTTTACCTCTAGACCATTTCACAAAGCAATGGACCGAGAACTAATGAGCCACTTAAGGTAAAAGAGGGGCATCACACTACTAGTAAAACAATTAACAAATAATATTTTCTTACAGTATAATGCTACTTAAATTTAATGCATGTAAATATTCGTCTTTGATTGTTAGATCTGCGCAAATTGTATTTTCCTTTATGTGTGCGGAAATTTCGCGAAAATATTCGACTGGTCTCGAAACTCCATTTATAAGAAGCCTACTTGGTAATCTTATTGTGGCTCGTAGACATCTGAGTTTATTCCAGCACCACGATGGTATCGCTGGCACTTCAAAAGACCACGTCATGGTTGACTATGCAAACAAGTAAGATTTAACAGTCTTCCTTCATATGCTTTATATGTAGTTTAACAGTTTCAAATCATTTTTAAGTACATTTAGACGGTCATACGTAAACTCTTGCGATTTAGGTTGTATGATGGATTAAAGAAAACTAATCAGGTATTGCAACAAAGTCTACACGTGTTAAGTCACTTGAAAGACCCTGGCTTTGAACTGTCAAAGGTTACGGAGGAATCTCAATTTTATGACTCTGTTTATGCAAAAGAAACATACTACAAGCTACCTCACTATACGTTATTAGTAATCGACAAAGACGTTCCCTATCGTCTAATTACGGTGTTTAATCCAATTACACAAAATCGGATACAACTTGTTAACGTCTACGTTTCTACGTATCGCGTTATGGTAAGATTACAAAAATTGAAGTTGTCGTAAATGAAGAAAAATGTGCTATCTGGAATATATCTTCACTGATCCAAATTTAGGTCTATGACATTAATGATGGGAAGGTGGACTTTGAAATATTCCCTGTATTTGAAGAGAAAACAAAAATGTCTAAGAGCCTATTCCAATTGAGCATTGTTGTTGAAATGGAACCATTAGCAGTGAAAAATTTGAAAATACAATTTTCAGAATCTGTGACGTGAGTACATTCATATTAAACGAAAACATTTAATTTTTTTTATCACACCCCTCCTCTCTCTGCATGTAGACTGAAAGATTTATTTTTACTCTATTCAGGGATATTTCTGTGCCAAAAATATACGTAAAAAATTTTGTTTCGACGATTGTAAATACCGAAAAGTTTGTAATACAACCCATTGAAGAAAATTCTCCTGTCAAAATATCAAATGGATTCATCAGCGTAAACTTTGACAAAACTGGATTTGCAGAATCGGTGGAAATCAATAAAAAAACGTACCCATTTAGCATAGGAATGTTTAAGTAAGCTTGTTTTTAAATGACTGATCGGTCAAAGTGTTACAGTGACATATCATTAAAAGGAAACATTGTAAATTTCTAGATACGGTGCAAAAAATCGCCCAGAAACTTCAGGATTATATCTGTTTATTCCCGACGGTGAGGCAATGCCCATCAATGCAGTAAACCCATTCATTCGTATTGTGAAAGGAAGACTACAGAGTTACGTGGAAGTTTGGTTGGAACAAGTTATTCATCGAATCACTCTGTACAATCATCCAGGTTTGCACGACATGCACAGCTAATTATTTTTTTCCATGCGTCGTCTTTAAGTGCATGAAAATCACTCCAGTTGATGATTGATGGCATTGATAATGCTTGTAACAGGCTTGGAGAGACACTCTATTGATGTTACAAATATTGTGGACATTAGACATGAAAGAAACTTTGAGCTCATGATGAGGTTCCAGACCTTAATAGACTCGGGAGACACTTCTTACACAGATTTAAATGGATTTCAGGTAAAATGAATGTCGATATCGCACGGATCTTGAGACGTTTATCTTGAATTCTTGACACTAATGATACCTCTTTTATGCATACAGATGATTCGTCGAAAGAGATTACTTAAATTGCCACTGCAGGCAAACTATTATCCTTTGCCAACGGCTACATTTATTGAAGATTCTGATCTGAGAATGACAGTGCTTAGTAAACAACCTTTAGGGACCGCAAGCTTATCCTCTGGCGAAGTGGAAGTAGGACCTTTGCTAAAATAAAGTCGCTTGAAAGCGTTCATTCCATTTTCAGAGAAAATTTTAATGTCACATCTAATTTACAGGTTATGTTGGATCGAAGACTTAACCAAGATGACAACCGTGGTGCAGGACAAGGCTGCCTCGACAATTTGGAAACACTGAATACTTTTAAAGTTTTATTTGAGACGCCTGATTGCATCGATAAAGATGCAAAAATGAAACCACCAATGCTCACATTAGCTTCGCAAATGGCATTACATTCGTTACTTAATCCATTTAGAGCCTTTGCCGGTCCTACAGAACCGTCCCCCGCTGGATTTTCTGGAGTAGCAGATTATAATACATCACCAAGTCCGGAAAATCTTGCATGTGATGTTCAACTAGTAGATATGCCCATGTTACCATTTTATGAAAATTCTATGGAAGATGAAAGTTATGTGCCAACACCTCATGTGGGATTTTTACTACACCGAGTTGGGTTTGATGGAAGGTTCTTAAACAGTATACCAATTTCAGAGTGCAGCCTGGAGGAGTCTAAACTTGGCCATGTAATTTAAACTTACACAAACATTTGATATTTGATTTGCATACACAAAGCAACCCTTTTATGGGGCTTCATGTGTATTCGTTTTTAGTTTATGTAAGACTGATCGTTCATTTCAATTATTTTCAGTTTCATATACATGATATGGCAGGGGATCTTTTTCAACCCAAGCTACAACAAATGACTCTGTCTTTCATACACGAAGGTAAATCTTTGTTTTCTAATGAGTCTACGTTATTGAAACCGATGGAAGTGTACGGGTTCAAAATAAAATTTCAACCTAGTGTAGAAATGAACCTTGTATCTAGTAGCACTGATTCTGATATAATTAATAACAACTTAAAATAAGCAAGTAAATATGTTGTGACAAAACATGCATCGCCATCTTTCCCGATTATGGTTTAAACCCGGTTCAAGATCTAATTATACTTTTGTTGCAAATTCACAGTAATAATCTGTAATTTTAGCGCACAAACCACCTACCAGTAATCTCTTTGGGTAAGCAACCTGCTGGTTTTCTGGTTGAATTGTGATAAACACTAGAAGATATTTTGTAAAATTCAAGGTCGAGTACAATTGTCTACAGAGTTAAGGAGTAGAATCGGAATGATAGCTTTCAAACTGAAATTTCCAACGTTTATATTCATCAAGTAAAATTTTAAAAATAGATTATATTAGGCGTAGTTGTAGGTATAAATACCTACTACAAGAATGATAAAACCAAAGACTAATTATTTATTTATTACCATAAATCATGCTTCAATGTTATTGTGACTGCACGTAGGTTAAAAATATTAACTGAAAATAGAAATAGACAGGCAGGATTATACTGCTGTAAAATTGTAAATATTGTAATGTTATAAAAATCTATTCCATTTAAATTGAATTAACATTGCCAAATACTAAAAATACCATTAAATTGTGGAAGCTAGAAAGGGTGCCCGTTCACAGAAACAATGTGTGTATGTTTATATATATAGTAATTGTTTAGCTATATCTCGTAAAAGCAGACTGCTGTTACACATTAATTATATAGATCATTAAGATCGTTTCATCTTGCACTTTCACATTCGCCTTCCACTTCTCATTGTAATTTGCAAAAAATAATAATGCTTTAGATTTTGTAAAATATCAAGAAAAATATCGTTAATTTAATGAGCCTGTCCATTTTTCATATTATACTAAACTAACCAGAGTTGTGTAAGTATTAGTATTATCATTGTTAGTGTATATTCACAGTATCGTATTGGATAATTATTGGATTGCTTTATATTTATTATGCACGAGCACAATTTTAAGATCTGTTTGATAATTATATGTACCAGGTCGCGGCATCTTGTCGCTATAATTTAGGATAAAAATGTGATTTGTGTTTTATTTGGTTCTTGTTTGTTGTGATATTTTAAAAACTATTTACGAACTTACACAATTAAAATGAAAGCATGAAATAATAAAAGATGTTTTCTATTCGAAAAAGTAATCTGTCTACCTAAAATTCATTTGAACGGCTATTGTCCGAGACCCGTGGAACAATAAACATGAAATAAGAGATGAAAGTGAAACATTCCCTTTAGAATACAGTTAAGGACCACAATGAATTAAAATGAATGACCTATGTTAATGGACGTGTAGATAAATGGACTCGCATTTCACTTATTTTGCTTAAAACAGTCAAAAGTTTTTTTTATTCCCTAAGAATACAGTTAAGGACCACAATGAATTAAAATGAATGACCTATGTTAATGGACGTGTAGATAAATGGACTCGCATTTCACTTATTTTGCTTAAAACAGTCAAAAGTTTTTTTTTATTATTTCTGTAGTAAGACAAAAAACGGAAATGGATGTTATTAGTGTGTAGTAGTGAACTGAGCTGAGATGATTTTTTCAAATTATATATCATATCATATTGAATGATTCTATTTCAAGGCATGATAAAATATGTAGCTCAAAACATGTTTGGATATTTATACAAAAGGGATTTGCTTGCACTACTAGAATAAAATACTGGATGAACAATTCTTGGTTTTTATTGCGTACCTAAGGTGTATATGTATGCATATATATATTGTTGATATAATTTTGTATCATAATAATATATATTTAAATTGGAAAATAACGATAAATTCACATACAGAGGGATATTCATTCATTACACAAGCATTAGCAAAAAGAACGGAAATGTCATCAAGTCTAAAGCAATAATTAATTTCTTTCAACTGCCTCATGCATTTCTTTTACTCCAGAACATCATGAAGTTGCATGTAATTTTGTTGCCTATCTGTAAACTGGCTGGCTGATATCACTGCCTATCTTTAAAAAAATTATTATTAGGATTAATGCATACTATATTTATTAGAAATTTTTCGCATTAACTTAACTTAACTGTATTTAAATTCTTGTTCAACGACAGATCTTTGTCAAAAGAAATAGGGAAATCGTTTGCTTTACTTTTTTTCAATTCAACCCATTTAGCTTCCTCCACTCAACGTCTTCCTAATATATCTGCATGAACTGCTAAATGCTTGAGACATTCTTTGGAATCATAAATTGATCTATAGGGTGCTACATTAATTTCATATAATCAATGCAGATTACTTACGCATGTAGTCAGTATCGTATCCTATAACTATAACCTATTAATTATTATTATGCAATGCAAACTGTTAAATACAATATCTCATCCCTAATTCCACTGAATATCACATCCATACACGTTTGAATTGTTAATTCTATAAGAAGATAAATATAAGTCTCTATTTGGAAGTTTTCATTCACCCTTTTTTGTTGAAAGCCTGGAAAGTTTTACATACAATGTCTAACATACAGTTATGGTATCAAATACAAGGTTACAATAGTAAAAAAACTATTAGTTTTAAAATACGTTAAGTTGGAACCAAATTGATTGAACAAGATAAATACATAGACCGAAATAGCACAGAGAGAAAGATATACGTTTCCACTTTACAAGAGATAAGCCACGTATTTGCAACAACAAAAAATAATTTTTTTCACTGATAAACTGGTGTAACTGTTAAACTATTATTAATGACTCCACAAACATCACAATATATTGCATACAATTACGACAACTTAATAATTAGTAGGCTAACTATGTTGTAAAAAAACTACACAGCATAGCAAGCAAAACAATTTTTAAAACAGTTTATCTCTAAAATAGTAAGCTGAAATATTTTGGGCGCATGCACGTAACTGCTTAACTTGCTACATTTCTACTTACCATCACTTGCTAATATAATAGTTCAGTAGTAATAATAAATTTCGAATTTTCTCTCGCTCTGGTAAACGTATTACATTACTACTGCGTTGAACTTGAAATTAGTACTTAACTGCTATAATTTTTTACATTACATACATGCGCAAATATTTAACCATACGATAAGAATGAAGCAGAGAAATTTGGATAGCCAGTTTTCTCTAATTACCCCAAGATGAATCCTTTTCCCTTGACTTGACACGTCGGTCCGTTTTTTCTCTGCTCTGTCTATTTTGGGATCGTTTTCCGTGTTGATTAACCCCTGAATCATGGTTTCTGTAATGATTTTGTTCATCTTTTGCCTTTTTTTGTTGGAATTGGGTTTCTTTTGAGGACGATATTTCATTCTCCTTGTTATTAGACTTTACGAAACTTCTTTCCGAGGGAAGATCAGGTTTCTTTTCATTCCGCGTTTGGCTTCCCTGTCTCCGCTGCTTTTGCTCTCTGATATCCTTGGAATCGTATTGTTTGGGTTCATTGTTTGGATGATTTTTGTAATTGCGCCCATTACTATTAAGCTTTGTTTTCTGATTGTCATTACTATCATGTTCATTTTGAGTCTGTCTAATCGTTTTCTTTATGTTAGCAGCACTTGATGTATCACTGTGTTCTCCACTAAACCCCTCCTTTTTATTATAATTTGTACTTCCGGTTGTGAACTTTTTGCTTATGGTGGAGTCTCTCTCGTTCTTGTTGCTTTTCAAGTGGCTGGATTTTGTATCTGCAGCTGCACCAAATTTCCCTTGGGGCTGTATCTCTGGTGAGGCGGCTCTTCGCTTGTCATCACTTTTACCTTTAACATTTTCAAAAGCCTTATTACTCTCCAAATTCTTCAGGTTCTTGCCTTTGCTAGAAATTTTTCCGCTTCCACTACTTTTAGCATTTGGGATTGGGTTGCTTCCAGTATTACCACTATTGCTACCGTTTTTAACCTTTTGTGGTTGTTTGCCCTGTTTACCATTTTGCTCTTTTTGCTTCTGATCAGGTTTACCATTTTTAGCCTTTTCTATAGGAGATGTACCTTGAGATTTTTTGCCATTTACGGCGTCAGAAGAAGCGACTTTGCTAGCTGACTTTTTCGGTTTTACAACCAAAGAAGACTTTGACTTGGCTATAGATTCTTGTTTTACTTTTTCCAATTCTAATCTATCGGCTTCACTCTTTGCTGCTGATTTGAGCGGAATTTCAACCTCTGCATTTACCAAAGATGCTTCATCAATCGACTTACCAGTTATGGTACTATCAGCTTGTACTTGAACTTGCTCAACTACGTCATTTTCTTGTTGACTACTTGCACTTGGTGATGATTCGGTGGATTCAAGAAGCTCCTCTATACTCTCTGTGATAATGAGATCGTCATCTACCTCTTCATGGGGTTTCGTTGCAGCCAAGATAAGATCTTCCGTGGTGGTGACAGATTTTTCCTCATGATTGTTCTTTTTATCTGCTTCGGCACGGTCAAGCCGTCTCTCACGATCGGCCTCTTCCAAATTCTGTTTGAACCATGCACTTCTCTCTTCGTCAGTGAGATCACGGTCAGGATCCGGGAATGGGAAGTGTAAAATATCACCGTATGTTCTCTCTTCTTTATCTAAAAGTTAAATTTAATATTTTTATAGGCATGAACATGATATACTTCCGTCAGCAATTGACAACAATTGGTATCCAAATTCACCTTCTTCCTCAACGCCAAAGAGGGCTTCTATTGGATCGGGTACCTTAGCTTTGATTGATTTTAAAAACTCTTGCCAAGTAGATCTGTATCTGACTCTCAAGGCGTTCTTCTCCTCAGCAGTATACTCCTCCGGTAACCTCCAACTAAGTCTGCTAAACTTTCCCTCCTCTCTTAGGCGTTTCCTTTCTTTTTTAATGAAACGTCTCTCAAAATCTTTAAATTGTTGGATGGACTTTGTAATCAATTCCACTTGCTGATCCCATTCCGGGTCATTAATTCTATCTTCGGGATCCGCTTCAAATATTTTAGAATGTCTCCTGGTTTTATCATATTGCTCCCATTTCTTCTCGTGCATCTTCATTTCCAAATAATCTGGAGTTTGCTCTATAGCATCGATAAGATTTTCGATAATAGCCTGTTCATTTTCTTCCTCTTCGTCCAAACTTTCACTATCGCTATCGTTTAAGCTATCTTCATCATTGTCATTTTTAACATTTGCCTCGACGTCGTCATCTCTGTGAATTTCTTCGTCAAAGAGGGACATGCTCTCTTCCGGCTTTTCTCTAGTTTGTTCCTCGTCGGGTATCATCAGTACCCCCTGGAGTTTTCTGGTGGTATTCTCGAATTGGTCAATTTCTCTTGAGAGCCTATCCAGTGTATGAACTACGCTACGGACCGTTTCTGCATGGGTTTTGTATTTTGGGTCTATTACTGGCTCATCACGTCTCCTTGGGCGGCCTTCGTTCAACCTGTCTACAGGTCTTTGCTGTGGTGTTTCTTGAACTTTCTTTTCAGAGGGTGTCGAAGGGTCATTTACTGCACGCTCTTCAGGAACAGGAGAGTGGACATAGGGAATGGGTTGTTTCCTCGGCAGTGATGAGCCAGCCATAGAGCTATCTGTAGATCTGTCTGGAATTATTGGGGCAGGCGTAGTGGTTGAGGGAACGGTAGGTTCTGAAATTTTGTCGGTATGTTTAATTTGAGATTGTTGGGAGGCTTTGTGTTCTGCCTCACATTCCTGATGTGCAACGAGATTTCCCAAACCAAGACCGATCGCCAATACGACTGCGAATAGTAAAACAAAGGTCAATTTTTGGTTAAATGGCCTATTTGCCTGGAAGATGTAAGTTCTTGGTCCTTTGTTCCAAATTGGCTGCAAATTAAAAAAAGTCAAAAAATTAATCGTCAATTTTTACAAAATTCATGTATTCTTTCTGATTTAAGTATAAGTAGTACTTCGGGAAAAGAAGAAAGCAATCCTTGTGCAATTAACAGAGAGTCTCATCTTACCCCATCATCTAAAACTGGTGCGTTTGATAACGGGTCAATATTGGATTCTCCATTTGATGCTGAGCTCAGCATTCCGGAGACCAACTGTGGAGATAGTTTTTTTCGTTTCCGGACTCCCTCATTGTTATCATCCTTCCTTTCGTCCTCCTCATCATCCCCAGTTGTTTCATTCTCATCTGGGAAATCTTCCGTCATTTCAATTTCTCCGCGTTCTACTGCGTTAGTTACCTCAGACGCCCAGTTTTCAATAACAGACTGCTTTCTTGCTTGTGGGTCTTCGTCCGAAACTGAAGAGTTTATGGACTGCAGCAGCGAAGTTGAAAGTACGCTTCCCTCGTCATTAGCAGAAGAGCCATTGTTTGTCCCACTCTCGTCATCCTTATCAGCTTTGTTGTTGACTTTTGTCTCTAGCTCTAGTTTTGGCAACTTATCCTGAGTTGCAGATGCCGCTTTGCTTGCCTGTTGTTGGGCCGCTGCCAGTTCCTCCTCCTCCACTTCGCTCCAGTTCAATGCTTCAATACTGCTTGTCTCGTGATCTTCATCTCTGGTCTCATCTGTGGTGCCGGCTTCCGCTGGGTTTGTACTTGGATTTTGCAGACTTGAATTATCATGATCCTGCTCACTTTGCGATGCGGTGACATTGGCATCCATGATGACGTATGTTTTGCAATGCTAGAAAAACACAGATCTCAGTTGTTATCACACGTATTTTAACACGTAGATTAAGATTTTCTCATAACTTTAAGTCAAAACGAAAAAGGGTAAATTGCACGTAGATTGTGTGCATGTTTGCATACGATACCCCAACGAGAAAATTTCTAAATGTCAGAGACAAGCAAGAGTGAGAGCATAACGAGGAGGATGATACCCTAAAAACATGAAAGTTTAACCAATATTAATAACACTTGTATAAAATTCGTCATCATGCACATTATTGTCCACTACAAATGTTGATTTATATGATAAATTTGGTTTTATTCATCGCACCATACTTTGTATTTCGTTTGCCTATGCATACATGAAAGATAAGATTAGTTTGGACGAGTAGCAAGCAACACATCCATGTAAACACACAAGATGCGAGATTGTCACGTTCACAGGAGCCTTGACCCTTTGCTCAGATTAAATAAATAAACACATCGTGTCATTTGTTCACTTGAGTTTTCTTCTTCTTTGTCATGTTTTCCATTGTTTATATTTCTTCAGACCCTGATACGCAAGCGTACATTATGCATTATATTTAAAAAAAAAAAACGTTTTCTCAGCGTGTGCAGTAGGAATTAGGAATAACTAGGTATTATACCTATCGATTTATATACGTAAAGAAATATTTTCCTTTCCTTAATTTTTAGTTTATCATAGTCTATGATTCATAGATCATTAAAACACTGACTTTTCATGCTGCACAAATACTACCGGTATGTCTAAGCATGGTACACGTGATGTAGTGATGTCTATTAAGAATTTGGTCTACCAAGGATTGTTGTTAATGATATACATACAACAGATAATTAAATGTTTACCCATTAATGCTATACTTATGATGAGGCTATATACGCTGTGCATTATCATTTAAAGAAAGTTTGGTGAATAATCTAGCTAAAAGTAAAAGGAATATCAGAACTTCGTCAGTCATAGTAGTAACTTATTTAAAAAAATTCTATGCAGTCACGCTATGATTTCATTAACAAAAATCGACCAAATATGACGCAAATTGTGTCACACAATACCTATGCACCTGCTTTGACAATTAGTGCGTGGAATTATATTAAATATTATACAATGTACTAGAAGTTTGTCCAACTGTGAAACGGAGATATTATGCTTGATTGGACGGTGACAGTTTGTACTAACTGATAATGATAATCCTAACTAACAAGAGCTGATTCAATTGCCATTATTGCCAAGCGTATCATCACCATGCTATGAGTCAGCACTCAGCAGCACGAGCTACAACAAAAAATTGGATAACGCAAACTGCAAATAACTTGGATTCCGTTAAAGAACAGCGATAAATGAACTACTGGAAATACGGTATCGGAGTTAGTAATTTTGTTCAGCTTCTGATGAAGGATAGTGATTTGTTTTTGGTAAATTGCAGCTCATATCATCAAGTCCTTTGTATTTTTTGTTTTCAGATGGACAAACAATGATA
>JAHZMZ010002991.1:0-17771 GCA_027743805.1 Lepidocyrtoides sp. E14 | reverse complement strand
ACCTAGTGTATGGGAAAGGCACATTAAAGTTGTTCAGCCTCTGCGTATAAGAACAGTTTATTTTTCTTACTACAACCTGGTAAACTATTTCCATTGTCATTTGTTTCTCTTGGTCCGGTCCTCGCTCTTTAACCTTTTAGACTAGAAAATATTGGAAAGATTTTTGGCAATAGTGGATGGTTCATTAGATGATACTAATACTTGTGTTAGCATTCCAAGTTTTCAAATATTTGTTTAGGCAAAGGTTGGGGTTTGTTGACTTGGATTGATCAAAAATAAATATAACTAGTCATTTTTTAAGTGTTAAATTACATTAATTGATTAATGACTTTCCACCCGGTGCTGGCTAACATGAAATAAGCAATTTACATGAAAGTTAGATGTGAACAGAAGAGACTAAAAATGGGCTGATGATAGAATTAGTACACGCTAAAAAGTCGGTTCACACAAAGCTGTACAGCAATGAAGTGGCGTGGCACATATTATAATATGCGCATTATATTGTATTATGTGCATCCATAGAATCATTTAACGTCTTGTGGAAACGCTTTTTCTGAAGGAAACGACATACCGTTACATAATAGGCTTAGACATTTAATAGTTTGGCGCATCAAAAGTATACATACTATACGGATTATACGACGGAAGTATATTATGTCACAAAATGAAACGATGTCGGAATACCCGATGAGGAGTTTGCTTGTGTTGCAAAGTCATCATCAAGTACCACGATAAAAAGCGTCTGAGCCTATGGTGCAGCAATAGTAAAAGGAGCCGCTCTGTTTCTTCGCTCATGTTATTTTACAGCAGCCTCCTATTTAAGTACCCTTTCACTTGTGCCGCCCAAACTGCTACTGTTCAACCAGGTATACAAACAATATAGGCTCTGTTCAATAGACTAGACCTGTAGGTTGCTTTTACTTTCGCTGTTTCTTCCATTTTTTCCATCAGCGCAATGGCAGTAACAAAGCGTATGAAAAACTATATGATATCAAGGATGCGAGAAAGAAAGAAAAGAAGATGATCATATTTCTCTGTGTACCAGTAAGGTTTATGTGATAAACAAGAGCTTCAGAAGGTTTCTTTTCATGGGCACTGCATTCATTTTTTTTTACAAACCTTCGTCTTCATGCCTTCGTCATTAATAACAATGCTTACTATAAGACGT
Source organism: Lepidocyrtoides sp. E14 (assembly GCA_027743805.1). Lineage (NCBI taxonomy): Eukaryota > Metazoa > Arthropoda > Collembola > Entomobryomorpha > Entomobryidae > Lepidocyrtoides > Lepidocyrtoides sp. E14. Next base: position 16,603 of record JAHZMZ010002991.1, on the reverse strand, counting down.
AGACCAAGTTGGCAAGAAGCAGACAAGTCGACAAAAAATCTAATATGTGTCTGTGATTGTGGCTACCAAATATACATATTACCTATACTGTATACTGTATTACTGTATACTGATACCATCATACCCGCTGTCGTCATATTCATTTTATCTTCCAAAATGACTATTGGCTTTTTTTTTGCTGAAACAGTTTGCTACGTCGGTCATTAAGCATTTATATGTATGTATTGTAATATGTATTATTATACTAGTTTTATGTTCTTAAAGAACGAAAACAAAGCCATCGCCCCTACTACTGGTCATCAGAGGCAAACATTGGAAACAATCTCACGTATTGTTACAGTTTAGTACTATCTTTAGATATCATGCATATACATACGGCCTAGAACTTCGTTTTTGCGTTTCAGCAAAAAAATGCTGCGTCTGACTGGCTGCTCACTGCTGCACTGTAAACTCGTGGCATTTGCCTACAGCTACTTGTGATGACTATATGACCATTATGACACGGTTACCTAATAATACATTTTGGTGTACCACTTCAGCTTTCTGGAGAATTTGCTGCAATATTATCCAGCGAGCAAGTTTCTTTGTCAGCGAGAGGGTGCATAAACCCACCGGACCAGTTTAGCTAGACATTAATGTGGATAGTTTTGCATAGTACTTTTTCAAACAATAATCATTACTAACCCATTGATGTAGCACAGGACGGTAAAAAAACATGGTAAATGCACACATGAGGAGAACTATGATAAGATAGTTTTGCTGTTAGCTGCAGCAACATTGAAATTATTAGAATAGGCAAAGTTTCTGTTACTGTCACATAATCATAACTTGTAACGACAAGAACTCAAAGGCAACCAAAAAAGTCATCTGTCCATCATATACTGATGCCTATGAAAGTATACTACAATGAATCGACACCATCAGTTCAAGTTTCACGTGAAGAAATAAAAGGAATGGCAGGGAATCTTTATTTCATTGTGCTCACGGCTCACACTTACACAACATGTAAATACGCTTCGCTTGCTACGTGGAAAGAAGTAGAATGAAATGTTAGAAAGGAAATGGTGGTTTTTTTTACTCTGTCGAATTCTTTTATCTTCTATCCAAAGTATTAAACTTTGCTTCTCCACGTTTCGTACTTTCTGTTTTTTAAAAGCTATAGTACGGTGTGTGAAACGATATCGGATTTGCAGTTTTTGTATCGTCAATTTGGTATATCACACGTTTGCGTCCTGATATTCGTTTTCAACCGTATCCATTTGCCCTATTACTATTAGATGTGATGTGGCCAAGTCATACTGCACGTATTTAGAGCATTTTCAAGAAAAATATTAAACATACATCTAAATCTGTATCATATTGTGTTCTATTTTATTCATCAATATGTACTTTGATCAAATTCATGCCATATGTAAGTGTACATGTTTCGTTCTAAAAATGCAGAGAAGCACTTCTTAATAAACATATTGTACCTTTTTGTAAATATACGGGACTGTTCGCGTCTGTATTACTGAAGAGAGCTATGCACAAATGCATAATACACAATAAGCGTTTTGGTACATATGCACTTGTAATATAAGATGCGCTGTTACTTGGAATTTACTTTCCACGCATTTTTTTTCGGGTGATATTTAAAATTGGCCGTTCATGAGACAGCAAAATTAGTGCGCAGTTAGCAAAGTGCACATAGTATGTATGTAGCTGAAGACAGAACCTACTTTAATGCAAGTATGATACGTTTGTAAGCTTGTAAAATTAAATGTGGAAATTTAAAATAGCATAATGCATTCTAAAATTAACTGTTGAGGTACGGTCACAAAACGTTTTGCACTTTTAGATTCTATTGAATGAATCAATCCTTATGTAATTCAGCATGTTCGTCATATGCAACGTAAATCTCATCAAAAACAACCCGTAAATAAAATAAATGGGCACAATACATTGCTCCAAATATAATATGTAAAAAACAATGATTTTTTATATTTGGAGAGATCTCAAGTACACATGAACCAGTCAACAAGATTTTACACACACCATCTTTCCCATTTACTGAATTTTCGTAGTAGCAGGAGGAGAAGGAAAAAAAGACTGAACATGGAACTTCATCGTGTTTGCCATTCACCTTAAAATGTTTACCCAAAAAAATCAAGTATGTATTATAAAGTACATGGAAAACACATCGACCGAAAGTAAGTCATTTGATAAACCACAAAGTTATGAAAGTTCAATATTCAGAGTTCATTTTAAGGCATTTCAGCTTTTTTTTACTTGAATAATTTTGCTTAAGTGAGAATAAAATCTTATGGAACCTTTTTAGTACATTATTTTGTCTCCCCAAAAAATGGTTACTACTGTTGCCTTTGTTAAATTAAATTTTAAAGAAGGGAAAGAAACCACCTTAACCTTATTCTTTTTAAAACCTATCTATTCTACCCTTTAAAGAAAATTTAAGCCTCTTCATGTTAACTTGAAATGTATATAAGACATTAGCATGCGTTCAAAGGTTTTACAAGACTTTCGAGACGGTGGTGTGCTAAATAATACCATACATAGTGCTTGCAACACTTTTTCATGATTTTCGTCAAGAAAAAAAATAAGTTTTTCTGAAAATATGGAGAGCATAGAGTAATTTGGCTCGTCCCATCAGTTATCATGATCAACTCTTAAAACAGATTTCTTTCGGCATAAAATTGCTTTGGTTTGTCTTGGAAGTTTGGTTTCATTCCATTACGTCGACTGCAGCCGTATCATCACTGGGACGTATAAATTATATATTTTACTACAGCTGGCAAAAACCTTGTGCTCCAACAGCCTACACATCGTTACACAGAGAGACAAGGGATGCCAGCAAGATTCGCCCTTCCTTGTGGACATTAATACACGTAGAAAACAGTGCTAAATTTTGCCAAGGAGCAATAATGTGCTTTTAGTTTGATAAACGCACGTGATACTCAACGACAACAAGTAATTTTTCCCCACTTATACAACGCTATTATTACTATACATTGCAATGGATGAGACAATGGAAGGGTAATGCATACACGGGTTTACGCGCTTTAGCCTTGTTGCGTATTTTGGTAATGGATATTGGATAGTAATGAAATTGAAGCAGCAAAAAATAAGTACTTGAATATGATGGCTTGCACTGCACATAGCAAGTGTAGATAGGTATACACATGCAATGCAACGACATCAACGGCTTCAACACTGCCACAAAAGTAAACAGCAATGATACTGGCGATAAACTTTTTGGCAACTCGCGTTTGTTTGTTTGTTCCGCCTGCATGCAGCTAACCAGCATCAGCCTCAACGGACACGAACATAGCAATAAAAATAATAATAAAAGGAACAAAGCAGAATTGAAGAAGGCCTCCAACAGAAGATATATTTCTGCGATAACCTACAAAATATTTTAGAACAAGCGTTGGAAGAGTGAGTCTGCAACTAGACCGTCATTTGGCATTGTAAACGATGCATGCAAAGAAGAGTCAGAGGAAAGCACAACTGTCTTGTGTAAGAGTGCGGAAATAGATGTTCATTATTCGCAAGTGACTTGAAACATTATAGAGACTGGCTCATGCAGCGTTGTATCGATATTTTTTGTTATTTAATGTGTGTATGTACATGCAAAAAAATGTTCAATTTGTATTTATAGAAATGGGAATGCTTTTTGTGATGAAAACCTTGTAAAAGAGCATTTACCAAAGGAGACAGACGGTAGACATCACACATTCCTTGCAAAATGCCTTGACTTTATAAAGTTCCGTGAAAGAAAGTACTTGGGAATAATTTCACATTCCTGTGCATGTATTCATGCATTATGTATTGATCAAAACTTCCTGGCATTATACTGATTCTTATATTTAATGGTAGTATAAATTCAAACATTTTCGTTGTAGTTAAATCAGCAGTAATAAAAGATTGAATTTTCAGATGTAGACATTTTCAATTGTGAAAACGTAAAAGCCTTCATCGAAATAAAATCAAGAAATGCAACCCAAAGAGGCTAAATACCCTACTATTATTTTCATTGAAATGTTTTCCAAGCAAGAATAAAAGTAGGTACATTACCCCAGTCCTTTCCACAGTGTCTAGGTTGATAGATATACAGCTTCTGTGAATTGCAACTTGCAAGTATAACTGGGCAGGTTAAAGACATAAAATATATGCCAGGTGTATTATATGGAAAAATTATCGAGGATAAACTTATTGTGTAGGACACTACATGCGACCTACTTTTGCATGAGACGATGCTTGCAAATATAAGTATGATGTTCGCACATCTGCAGCAGAACTTTGAATATTAATATCGTTTAAATCTTTTATTCAATTTGCATTGCTCGCTATGCAAGGAAACGGGCAATAAATTATGCTGCAATTCGCTATTCACTCCATTTCCCTTTGTTTGATTCTCTGTGTATAAAAGCTATTGTTTCAAAAATTGGGTTTTCAAGAGGAAAAATAAACAGTACGAACGAAGACAATGAAATGCAATGATCACTCACTGAATGGTTTCTGCATACTTTTGAAGAATTTTCAAATACAACTGACCTAAAAAGTTCACACGTGTTAATTGATTCATTGATTGACAGTTACCATTGCAGTTTATGCGTGCGAGAATTGCTTTATGCATCTTTCCAACTCTTATTTTCTTATGCGGGTATATTAAATACACTGTATCCACCAAACGAGAATAGGTAAATACAGGCAGGCAGAGTACTAGTGAACAAACTTCCAGACATTTTTGGTAAAAGAAAATCAGCTCGGTTACCGTATTACTTTGATGCAAACTTTTTCTTGCTTCGTCCTGATGTGTTTTCAGTTCCATATAACAATACAGTATCAGTTGTAACTATTGAATCATAATGACATCAGCAGTCACACAACCTGAAAATTATTAATTAATTATCCACTTCATCATGCATTTGTTATACAGTCCAATATCTGCAACACATCTATGTTTTATTTATGATGGTCCTGTTGGTTTGCGTGATGGATATTTTTTTTAACAAGCAACGTTTGTTTCTATTTCAAAATGAATATTTTCACTCAAGCTTTCGGTGCATTTCTTTCCGAACTCTACAAACACTCATTGCATGTAAAACTGTTCCAGAAACGAATATTTATTTATTTATATTTTATCCCTTGTTTTATTTCGTCTCTGCTACAAATTTGAAAAGTTTTACACGCATTTTCAGTGAGAGAAGGAAACAAAATGCTACTGTATTTGCATAGGAAAATGCATAACGAATAGGTAGTTGCTGTTTATTGGAGCCGAGATAATTTTCATATTTCAGCTCTCAATAGTAATCGTCAATCGTTTACATAAACAGTTTTCGTATTTAGACAAGCGTAGTGTATGCAGCTTGGATTTGTGTCTTTATCCCTCTAACCACTACAAATAACTTGTAGGTAAAATTGAATTGATGCACAGTATTTCGTACTAACATTCAAAGTGTCAATATAACTCTCTTGTCCACTGATAAAATTAATCTGTCCACAACACAATTTATCCAGATACTTTTTTCCGAGAGGCACATCACATGCACTCTATATGTATCTACATTCACAGTATTAGCTTTAATTCCACTACACACATTATATTATGTGTGTAGAATATATATTCGATCAATTTATAAATAAGTCTATGCAACCACTATCATCAATTTCTTATCTCATGTAAGCAAAATACAAAAATGATTTTTCCAGGTATGTATCAGGCTCGAATTAATAGACCCCAGCTTCAACCTGCTTTGAACTTTTTAAACAATCATTTCATTCCATACTACAATTTTCTGAAACGTAGTAGTGCGTATGCATATCTTTCTGCTCAAATGAGTCTGGTGAAAATGTGCACGATGTATGCACAAGCCAATATCTTTGGCGGACTTGTTATTGAGTTTTTGTTGGGTTCACACAAAGTGCACATGTGAACTGTGAACGTCAATAACCTATCGTTTTATATTTACTATTGCATAGTTTAACTAACCGATGCGATGAGCTGGGTATGTATTTAAATAACAGTCCTCGATAAAAACTCGAAAAAACGCACCAACTAATCTTTAATAGAGGTTTTCTACTGATAAATGAAAAGAAAGACTACTACTCTAGAATTTGTGAAAACTTTGAATAGAATAAAGTAAATAAAAGCAAGCGATAAAATGTTTGGCGTTAGCATGTTTAGTGGATGAAAATATTCATTGAATTCAAATCGTGAATTAAAATAATTAAACCGAAGCCATGCGTAATGAAATATGTAAAATTAAAAGATACTTTGATCACAAAATCCTTCCAATGGTCTTCATTTTTGAACGCATCAACTTTGAACAATGTGATATCTACTTTTCCGTGGAAAAGTTAAAGTTCATTGGAAGGATACAGAATTGATTAAAGACACATAAACAGGGTGTATTTTATTCGGTATTCGACTTAGCTGAAAAAATTTCCCTAAAATATTGTAATTAAATAAGAGGAAAATAGGGACATGTTCTCTAAGTGAATTTTATACACAAGATGTGCACTTTGTAAGCCATCGCCATCATAGCATGACCACTATCTACAATATACAAAATATATTGACTCGCTTCATCTGATATCATTTAACGACACGTAAAGTGCATGAACTATGAACTCACTGTGATTACCTCCCAAATTCATGGCTGAAATTAGAACAGCTATGAAAATTGATACAAGTATATGGCATCACTGTGTAAGTTCATTTCATAAACTCATCATCAAGCTACTGCAGCTTATATGAATTATGAGTTTCAATTTCAGCCCCGAAACGATGATCATACATAATTGAATAGTATGGTATATAATAATGGTCATATACGGAGACTATATAAGGTTGAAGTCGTGCGTATGAGAGCGTACGTAATAGCAGTAATAATGATCAACTAACCATGCACTTTGTGGAGTGCGAGTGCTATCTTATGCACTGCCTACCAGGTTCCATACAATTTTCATATTACGTACTTAATAATTATCAACAACGTAATATTATCTCTTTGCAAAGTTAATGCTGAAGTGAACACATAATATTTATTCCTTCAGTTCTTTCTTATGTGTCTAATGTGTTGGCTGGGCATTATTCCGTAATCCGTAGGCTTGAACAAGTATAATGAAACAGTGATGATAAATAGATCATCAAACATATCAATGAAATTTTACTGCCATAAAACTAAACGAGATGATGTTTGGTTATACAGCTTGTTGCTCAGTTTTTTTAGATGAAAGTTGGCTGCTCGCGTAATAAGAAATTTTTTTTGCCTCATTATCCTGGTTGTCATTTTAGATGTATTTGAGTTTCGTGCAGATATTGAATCATGCCATGAAAGAATTATTTTTATAATGAAATGGAACTATCTGTTACTAAAAACAAAATTTCTCTATACAACAACAGCAAGAATTTATGGAATTGTGTACGAATTTTTGGTTGTACGGATCCATCAAGGTCTTTTGAGCTTCCAGTCACACAAATGACACATCAAAACAAAACAGACTAGACTCTCTATCTTGCTACTGGTTGTTAGTCAACATTAATTTACAAGCCAATGTCCCCAGTAGAAAATGAATATGGTGTGGCCTGTAATTTATTGTATAGCACCCACGAATTATTACTACCTATTTACATTTACATTTACAGCATTGTAAATAAATACTTACATTACAACGTACATGTTCCTGGACGAAGCCATCTAATTGCCCACTGAAAATGGCTCGTTAATGGATACGATACGACTCTAACTTTATTTTAGTCTCTTAATTCCATCGACTTGTCTCCATTACTTTATGTACATGTTGGTTAGAATATGGTTTGGTTTACCATATACCCGTTATATTGGTCGGTTTTATTTTATCACTGCACAATAAAGTCTGCCTGCGTCAATTGTCCATGCGTACTGCGTAAATGCGTTTTAAAGTAAATGTATAACACTGGCAAGTTAATGATTGTCAGTCAAGTGCAAAATTTTTGCAATTTGCCATCAAAATTACACTACTACAACGCAACGTTATTCAAAAAAACAATTTTTTTTGTTGTATTAACTGGTAGGATCTGTATCTGTAGTGTAATGGTATTGAGTCTCAACTATTTATACTGGAAGTGTAATTTTACTCCATAAGCACAATGCTTGCCAGTCGTTTTTCATTTATGCATAATAAATTTTATTTGCAATAAAAGCTATTTATAAACACACGTGTCGTGATGATATCCACGGGATCCGACTTCCTAGATGACAATAACTTTTTGTGCTCTGCTTTTTGCTCTTGATGGATGGCGACACTTACTTTTTAAAAGCTTTTGGAATTTTTTAAACTACACTAACTGGAACAAAGTAGATTAACGACCTTTTAGCATCTTAAGTTTTGTCCTATGTTCCAACAAAGTTCAGAGGCGTGAGTACAGATGTATCCCTCACTCTGTTGGTCCGCGAACATACAGGAAGGTACACAAATAAACGAGATTCACTAGTGACAAATCGTTCCAATGTATTAATACTACGTATCATCGCAGAAATACTGGTTGTCTTGCCTTTGAGAATAACTGATCAATCACACAATTTAATGTCCGACCTCACAATATTGAGTGGAAATAAAGTTTACTTCAGATTCATAGAGCGAGGAATGTACAAGCCGTAGACTCTCTGGTACAAACCGTGGTTAACTTCCTGTTCAAATGTAAAGAGCAGCGGACATTTATGCAATTAAATGAAATGACGCACTAAAGATGTTGACCATTTATATTCGTGTTTATAATTATCAATTTTTCTTGTATTTGTACATGACGTAAAATGTTAATGTAAGCAAAAACAAAATTGAAATTTGTTTTCGTTTCGGTGCAAGTCTCGATTAATGTACGTATGTATGTGCATGTCACCACATGAAAAAGTATTTACAGTTGATTGGCACACCCACCCACTAGAATAAACTCAGCACGTCCGATGTAAGCAATTAATAAATGCCTTGTAATTCCTCGCAGTATTTATTCAGTCGCACAAGTCGAAATTCATAGCTGGTATCTGCGTTTAAATGAATCGTTGACTCAATTGTGTAGTAGTATAATAAAAAAGTTATTTTGATGAACACAAAAATCTCACTGATGACGAAGAAATAGTATAATGGCAAATTTTGCGCAATATTGCCGAATTCTGCAATCTTGTGAATGATGAAAAATATAATTTGTATCAATTTTTAGTCTGAATATCTTTTTCTATTTTAATCTGAATATCTCTGCAATATTTTTGCACAGCGCAATCTTAATTTAGTAAACTGTGTTTTCCCTGAGAGATGTCACATGCGGTGAAAATAATTTGCACTAAGATATCATGGCGTACGGTTCACACTGGGCTAAAGACATCCCTACTCGCCACTATTCTAGTGTTACTGGACTCACATTTTGATCAAAACCAACAAGGTGGCGACAACACTTGTTTACAAATAATAATAAATATTCACATACACATAGAAGCAAGCTTTGTAATCTTTTGTGCAGAAAAACAAAGGGAAAGTCACATCATTTTAGTGCTATTGACACCCACGTTCTCAAGAGAAAATTGTGGACATTTGCACGTGTACACCATCCTTCCTACGTGCCTGACAAACCAAGACTGATGAATGACTGGGGTTCTAAGAGCATCAAAGTGGTAAAAAAGAGGAGATGGATAAGAAGAACAGCGGGGAATGGAGAGATTCAAGTGGTCTGGTTAATAGTCGTGCTCATTCACTACCACCGTACTATATCTAAAGAAACAACGCAATCTTTACATGTTAGAGAATAAACACGGATACGGCAAGATTTCGTATTTTATGGAACCACCACTCTGCTGCATAATACGCTAGACTGATGCTTCCACGGTTCTGTGAAGTTGAATGTTGGACCAGTCCAGTCCAACTAGCGTTTGCACGTTGGTGCCATAGTTTAGTATTGAATCCCAATCGTTATATTCCAAACTGCACAGAGTTGTTCACTTTTTTGCAATTCTATCCTCTGAACTGATGTACATAGATGCATGGACTGGTTATCGCACATGCATAGGTATACACAGCGAAATGTGTATGGCAATTGGCAAAGCCTTTTGATCTTGAAGCTTTGTTGTGCTTCCTTAACTGAGAAGGTGCATAGCTTCATATTACATACAACTATTATATGGATTCGTTGTGTCTAGTGCGTAGATGAAAATGCGAAAAAACAACGTGGTTGCCACTTGTACCATTGCCAGAAGTATTTCTATCAGAATAAAATGTTGTTTTTGATGTGGTGTAAAATTGAGGATTGTGTACTGAGTAAACATAGGCCATAATCTTTGTGCTCTTTGTTTTAAAGTGTGGGGAAAAGTATGGACAATACGGAATCATCGGTATTTTAGCTCTGATGCATCATAAGAAGATGCTTTTATGGAATGCGGTGCATGTAACCTTTAATACGAAGTGCAGGTAGAATGAATTCTATTTAGCCCACAAGTGGGCCACGAACACGTCTGCACTCCAATGCTCAAGTCATCATTTATTATAACTATGCACCAGTACCTTTAATTAGTTTTAAAGTGTCTTGGCCTCCAGTTGATACTTTTTTAAAGCCGTTTATTATCTTAATGTGTACAGTGCTAAATCGAGGTAATAGTTTCAATTTATTTGCACTGTTGAAATGAAACTGTCTACCTACTACAATACCCTCTGCAAAACGACTAGCTGAAGAAAGTAATAAATTATATATTTATATTACCGGACTAGAATATTGTAAACCGTCCTCCATGTTTTTGAAATTCGTTTTTTTCTGACGCGCATCCTTTGTTGTGTAGTTTGTAGCGATGATAAAATACTCGTACAACGCAATTTATATGTGACGCATTGCCATGATAGCGTCACTGGTAGGTTCTGGTGGCGCATATTATAGTACATAGTGCACAAAGTTGAAATAAAAATCATTTACTTGTCTGCAAAACCTCTCCATACTACCTTTTCATTTGAAAAATAGAAACAGTGTCTAGTCTGTGAAAATATCTGTTCAAAACGTGATGTGATGATAATGATTTCCTTCTACGCATAATTCACTTTTTTACATTTTCGGTTGCGATTCTTATGTGTGACACGGTGCTCATACTGTATAGTACAATCCCGACTAATCCTAAGATGAAAAAAGTTTTTATCAAAGGTGCTGTCACTAAAATCCTTTCCGTTCATTTTCATTATTATCTTGTCCCAAGTTTTTGCCTGAGCATAGGTAGGTCCTGCCTACATGTAGCTTTTTCTTTATTTTTAAAGTTAACAAAGGGCATTGAACGCCATTTCATCTTCATTCCTCATTCTTATATTATCATCATTACGATTCCCATATATTTTCCCGTTTTAAGTTGTTTCCATACAGCTTCAAAAACTTTAAAACTTGAAATGGAAAAAATACGTAATATGTGATTATATGAGGAAATGAGAATGAAAAATGAGGATGTGATGGTGTGCTAAACCCCAACTAAAAAATCTGCCTATCCCCCGAGCAAAAGATGTACTGCATTTGAAACATGTTTTGCATTTTTCTTGGAAGTAACAAAACTACGCCGTAGAAAATGCTGACGATTGCTAAAGTTGCTGCAAATAGCCATAGGTAGAGTCGTAGAAACCAAAACGTATATTACGGTAGCTCCAAGCCGCATGGTTATGCAAACTTTGCATTGCGATTCGCAATTTGTGAAGCTGTTTTGCATTCAGATTAAATATATTGATACTAGCACTTCGGATCCATGTTCATCTAAAATTATCTGTCTTTGAACCTTGCAGTAAACTACACTGGATCCCCTACAAGCCTTTTTTTGCCACGAGTTTGACCATTTATAAATTAGCAATTGATGTTTCTTGCCAATTCTAGGTATTAAATGCAAAAGTTGCATACTAAAGTAGGTATGTAATGTAGCTATTAATTTTATCATCTAAAAGAAATTAGGAACAAATACAGATCAAATTCCTAGTGCCGTTTTCTAATAAGATGTGATTATTGATTCCCCACACAGTAGGCTATTAATGGCGGAGACACCACAGCACAGCTAAAAAAAAGTATGCCTATACCTCTGCCATTTGAAAATTTAATAGCTCTGACCATTCTGGCGGAAATCCCTTCACGAAAAATACACAGAATGATTGGTCAAAGCAGGAATTAATTGTGTCCATTCGATAGAAATCCTGATCAAGTATGGAGGAATATTCATTTCTGTCATAAAAGTTCAGTTACTTAACTTAAGTTCCTCAGTTTAGTCCTATGATCAGTTGAGTCAGAGAATATGAAGTTTGATACTTTCCTTGCAAAATTATGACCAGTGGAGTGCGTGAATGGTTGTGGGTAGCTTTGTTTTTAAAAAGTGCTCAAAATCAAAAATGTATGTCTGTTAGGTCAACACTGAGTTCATAGACAGACGAAAGAAGAAACTAGGAAAACCGTCGTGCATCAGTGGTACCTGTCACAATGAAATTTGCAATTACTACATTAAACGTTAAATATGAGATTACTATAATTTATAATTAATTGTAAAAGTATCACATAAAGACATATTCATCTGATTAATAGTTTTAATGCCTGCACAAACAATACAGTTTTAAAACATTATTGTTGCGAGACTCGTAACAGTATCCCCTAGAAAAAACATCTTGGAGATAGATGTGTGAACTTTTTTGGATCCCTAGTCCTATAAATTATTTGCTTTGCTTGCACAGACACTTACAGTAAAGTGCAGCTTCTAAATAAAACAAAATATATGCGCGTTCTTTTTGCATGAAATGTAAAACACTTCTGGAGAAAAGGGAATTCAGGAATTCATTACCTCCGTACCTGATATTGTTATTTATTGCACACATTTGTTCATATACATATACATGCTCGCCATTGCACTGATAGTGAATAAATTGACTCTCTTCTGTAAACGTATTGATCTGCTGGCTGGATAAGGGTAAAACATACTGCGTTGATCCAGTTTCCACAAGACTCTTGAAGTCTTTCCTTTCTTTTGACATTGGGAATAACTCAATTTTCTAGAGAACCTCTTTTATGTCTGTATTCACTACTACTGTAAGTGATGAAGTCTCCCAACGAGAAATAAAGGCGAAATGTTGGCATTCAATTGCTTGAAATGGCAACAATAATTTTATATTATAAGCTGTGCTTGCTTGTCTGTCCATTTAGTTTTAGGCTGGCCTCTGCCTGTGTCGACCAATTAATTTGATTTTAGTTTAATGAAAAAATGAACCACCCTATTGTTAGGTCAATTGGTCAATCCAACCCATCATTGAGCTTGGGCGTTAAAAACAAATATACATACATATGTACATGTAATGTAATCAAAGCATGCATTTTAATGTGAAAGTGATGACTGATGACGGCAGTAGGGAAAAGACTTTTTAATACGGTTCGTTTGTACTGCTAATGTGTAGTTTTCAGTTGTTTAACTACATTTTTGTTGTAAGTTATAAGTTTGTAGTAATATTATCATCAGACAAAATGTTAGTCTGACAACAAGCGTAGTTCTGTTTATGGGCTGTATCTTTCGACAGGCTAAATTGTAAGTAGAGACATCTGAAATCTAGCGAAAATATTGCTGATAAATAAATAATTGTTTTATTGTAAATATACAATATGAAAATTGACCATTTTCACTTGGATGAGGGTAATACTAACAAACTGATGCAATACAATAAAATGAACAAATACAAGATTTTAAAATAGATTCACCATGTACATTTTAAAAACTTCATCATAACAAGCCCACCGCCTTCCTGAAATAATTCATACAAACATTTACACTTATGATAGTAGGAGAATAATGTAAAAAGTCTCTTATTATCTTATGTAAGGGTGACGTAAACTTTGACGGAAGTTACCAATCTTTGATATAAAGAAGTGTGAAACGTCAGTAAATGGAGAAGAAAGTTTTCCAAGTAATGAGTGCTTTTATTATGCGATAAAAATAACAGGGAATGAGATGTCTCTGACTGAGTAAAGGCTAGTTTTCTTCCTCTGGTATAACCCATTTAAATAGGAATATAAATGACTGTTCAGTTAGGAAAGATGGAATTATTCCATTGAATTACAGCATTCAAGATATGCCACTATGAGGCACATGTTCCAAATACCTCAATAATATCTACCAACTTATCTACCTACGCATTATACCACCAACCATGCTCTCTTCATTTTATGAACAAAAACGGCAAGCGAACTCAAACTGCTGGAATATCCACAAGTATACTTCACAAAGTCATTTCCAAACTTTCTTGACAATTTCATTTTGACAATGAGAACAAAGCTATGCACCCTAATAGAATAAAACTCTTACTAATATTTCTTTTTGGTTTTGGGGTTAGATATTCATCCGGTCTTCTTCGTTTTTTTTTTTAACTTTTTTATATTACTATGATCTCGTTTTTCTCTTGTAAAATGTTATATGAACAAAGATGCGATTTGATAAAATTCAGTAGAATCGCCATATTATTTGTGATAGTAGCCATGTAAAAGACGAACGAAAAAGCTGATTAGGCATTTATTCAATGTATTTACTTCAACCATGCTTCCGTCATCATCAGTTTAAAAATGTTGCGATGACAAAGCATTAACGGTTGTATCATAAAATAGAAAATGAAGACTCAAAAAACTTACGTCGACTTTCATTTATTATTTCAACAAAGTCCAACCAAGAGCGCCGTGTATGCATTTATTAAAACTTGGACCTATTTATCGTGGAGACGTGGAGAAGAAGAAAGCAATTGGGAATGCGCCAACGCTAAATCTGTAGTTGCGGTTTTCATTTCGCACACAATGCATAAAAGTGAACATGCAATTTAGACTTCTAGAATGTATCCGGTGGACTTGCTAGTCCGCATAATAGCTCAGCTTCATTTCTATGATGTTTTTGCGGTTCAAGGATTTTTCTTTTCATGGAATGGATACTTGAGTCATCTATGTGTCTATAAATTTGGAACGAAAACACCACTTTAGCCATTTTGAGTAAATTAAATAAAAGCATGAAATAAAGTAGCCTGAAAGTACTATCCTATAAATTAATGCATTTATTTTAATTCAAAGTATTTCAATCGTCTGATCCCAGAAAAGTTCTATTTGAATCGAGAACAACCATGAATGAAATTTTACTCAAATTCTATGGAATAACCGTATCTTGGTAACTTATAGGCCGTACAATGAGAACCACCGAAACTGTGTAAGGTGTTCAGGTTTAGTTGCTTGGCAATTTAAGTAATTGCAGGGAGCAAGTGATAGGGTAAATAAAGACCACATTTAAACGATACAAAATTTTGATACGATACGATACTCGAGTCATGGTGATCTGCGAATGGCAGATCAGATCGCCATAGTGGTCAAATAAATGACCTCCCCTTACCTGCATTTTCCTACGTGACATTGGGAAGATATTCGAGGGAGCAGATCCAGGATTTCAAAACTGGAGAACATTGTACTTGGATTTATGCTCCAATCAACCAGTAAAAAGACTCGAAGAAAATTCACAAAAAGAAGTTAACAATCATTTCGACCAACGAAATCGACACCATCTGGTGAGACTGATGGAGGAACAAGGGCCTATAAAACTACAACGTGTTTGAATAAAAGAAACAGTTTCTTTTTAAAATTGCGCAAATTCTTCTTGGCATATAATTTTGCATGCCTGAATGCAATTCCGTATATTCCACCGCACGTCAAAATCCAGTAAATCATTATAACCCTTTCATCCCATCTTATTTGACAATATAAACCAAAATCTATTTTTCGTTTTTAAATTTAGACTTCAACGTAAATTGCATTGCATTGCAAATGTATAATTCATGTACGACAAAATACTTGTTAGTTTATAGTTGCTTGTAAATTACAATAGCAATCAGACAAACAAAATCGCTTGTTGATATAAATAAAATTATTGAGTTTCTCGAAATCGTAGAATACTTGATGAAGTACAGAGTGGAAAGTAAAATGCCTGCTATTTTTATCTACAAGTGGGATTCAAAATGCTTTATTATTTCTGGAGGTGTGGAGAAAATTAACACAGTCATCCAAAGAAAGCGTGTACAATGTTCGTTTGGCAGGATTGTTTTCATTCAAGAAGACGTTTCAATAAAGCCTACGCTTCCGTTGACTAATGACGTATGACAAAATTTGAACACATGGAAAAATATCGAATCCTGGAAATGCCACATTCGACTTTTTCAGTTTAGCATCCTTTGTGTTATCACTGGATTGAGATCCAATCCCACACTTTTATGGACTCCCCCTACTTCTGGCATAAACTAAATGATTTTTAAAGCATTAATCCAATGTTCTCAGCGCTTAATCTACCCTCGCAATCTATGAGAAATAAATCAAATGATAAGTGTTTCTGTGAAGACGTGGCAGGTCTTTCGAAAATCAAGCGTATTGTTCAAGTCTCAAAGCTTCTTACTTTTCGTCAGCAGATTTCCACCTTTGCTTTTATTCTTTAATGATATTTAATGGCAAACGAATATGTAATTTATCCAGTGAATAAAAATAATCAATTATGCATTATATAACGGCAGAATTTATGTTGAAAAATGCATTCTTTACTCTACACTTTCAAAAAATTACTCTGGTCTACGT
>JAHZMZ010002990.1:0-11043 GCA_027743805.1 Lepidocyrtoides sp. E14 | reverse complement strand
TGGTGCTGTCCTCGATTTCTAAACTGATGCAATCCTGGTTCAAGGTAGGACCTGAGTCTTGAAGTGCTTTGAGAATGGCCTGACAAACTGCATTGTCGGTGGAGAAGGGATTGTCCGTTTCCCGGTTGTGAATAATAACGGAAATGTAGGCGGGATGGAGGATGGGCAAAGGAATGCAAAGATTAGCGCTGAGTTTATGCTCGTATCTGGGGAGTAAAGAAGAAATATGGGTTAAAAACCTAGTTTTTATAATATAGAGTCTTATGATATATTATGATGATGAGCTTACATGTGCGGAGATCTTGACATTGGATTAAAAGCTGAGATATCCAAGAATGGCGAATGGATATGGTATTTGACCTTCGACATGGTCACGGGCACTTCCCCACCCCAATACTCATGATCTAGTGTGTTGAGCAGGACATCGGACGAGATTGGATTTTCTCGCATTCTCATCTACAAAAGTTGAATTGGTCAACCCATGAGAACAAAACAAGTAGTCACAGTGTAATACGCATTAAAATTTTTGACCGGGCGGGCACACGGTCTGCTTACCTCAACGCTGAAGCAAACATCTGGGTCATCTAGAGGCGTGAGAAAATCCTGGAAAAGAAAATGAATTGAGTCAATGAANTCTGCTTACCTCAACGCTGAAGCAAACATCTGGGTCATCTAGAGGCGTGAGAAAATCCTGGAAAAGAAAATGAGTTGAGTCAATGAAAAATGCAAAACTCAATAAAGCTAAGAAATGAGGATAAACGGTGGAAATGAAATCGGTTTCTAACCTGACAGAATATCTCACTCATAAGTAATATCGCCAAATTCATCCAGTCCCCTTGGTCGAGTCCCCTCCCCTCCCAAAAGTTTGTTACCTCCTCCTCCCCATTCATTCTTGAGAATATTCTCTGGGGGTAGAAACTCTGTGCAATTTTGCACGCGGCAAAAAGCGTCTTTTCTAGAAGAGGTTTTCTCATTCTTATTCTCGATCTTGTTGATACATTGAGTCCTGTCTCCAGCTGTTGACGTCTCTTTAGCACCTTATCCTCCAAACTTGACTTGAGTACTAGCGTCTCCCTAATGAGATCCTTGTAGGGGCCTTCACTCTCCTGCAGTCTAGCGGAAAACGGTTGAAAGCATCCTTGGAAAAACTGTTTGTATTCTTGAAGGGGCTCTGCTATCCTCTGACTTGATTTTAAGTAGTACACATTTAACTCCTCCATTTCCAGCTTTGCCTGGAACGCAATGAGTGCTTGCTCGATGGTGATTTCAAAGTAAAACTCGGGAGCAAGGCCTGGTCCCATCACCCGTCTGACTATCCAACTGTTTCCCGAGGGAAGACGTCCCTTTGGCTTGATCAGCGAGTAGAACATGAGCGAATCCCAAGCTAAACGAACGCAGTAGTTGAATACACTCCAGAAACTGATTAGCCCAGAGATTAGAGGACAAATGAGGAGGGCACCTATCATACACACGATGGGCTGCAATATTCCCCGGCAAATTAGCGAAGCGAGGGTGATGAACAAAGGACAAAAACGAGTTCGTTCTTGGGCACCGTGTGGGGAGTCAAAGTCGTAAATGGTAATACAAACCAAGTGGAAGACGAGGGAAACAAGTGGCATCCTAAATCAAATACAACAATAAAAAAATTTTTTTTAGGATAAGCTTTTGAAAAAGATACTGAGTAATTAGTGAGCTATCACTTACCATACGGGAGCAGTAACACAAAGCGCCAGACTGAGCACACATGTGACCAATGCCGCCACAGGTAATCCCAACAAAATGCCCACACTTGGCAGGAATCCCTTGACCACATAGTTCCAAAACCGGTTCAAAAACCTATTCCAGCCCTTCCCCAAGAATCCCGAGTCAGGCTGGCTTTCGAATCGTGTCCTTGCCTTGGACACTCTCCGCCAAATGTCAATCAGTCTTGATAGGAGGGTGGCCCTCTGTGAGGCCTTTTTCGGACACAACGTCCCATTCACCTGGGACAACTCAAAGCTAGAGAGAAAAGGTCTGGTGCAGAAAAGGGCTCTGACACTTAAAGGACTGCACCAGGGAATCACATACCTAAAACGGAGTTTTTAAAAAATAGACAAAAATTAATGAATTTTTCCACACTGCTTTATTTTTTATCCTCAATGACACACAGACAGAACAGAAAGAGTACAGAAAGATATACGGAAGTTGCTCATCATACCCTAGAAAAAATAAGCAGTTCAAAAGCCACGTCACTGTTCGATAAATGTAGTTCTGAATACGCCAGCATGGCCATCTACTTGTTGTAACACGACTGCTCACACGCTTGACGCTGAACAGCGGATGATATGGATCAGATCTTGGGCTGGTGATGCTTGTAGGCACGGAGGAGATCACGGTAGGAACAATTTCCGTTTGTCCATGCAATGTCCGCGTCACCAAAAAGTTTTCAGGTCTCCAGATACGAATTTTCCATTCATAAGAACGGCAAGGTTTCTTGTCCGCCTCCAGCTCTTTGCGAAGTACTGGCTCGGTGTCTCGCATAAAAGCAAGATCCCGCGCAAGGAAGTAGGTGTGCTGCTTGAGAAAATGTTGCTTGAAAAGATCCACAGAATATTCGTGTGGCAGCCATTTGTTTTCCTCGACAAACTTTTTCTGAGCCTTTTCCATTTGTTCCTTCATCCACGACGAGTCCCTACTCAGAACTGGATACTCACCCACAAAGTATTTTCGAATGTCCCTCAGTTCTGTTTCCATTTTTATGGAAACAATGTCCAGAGCTCGATGCATGAGCACGTAGAGTTGAGCTTGCTCAATAAGAAGTCTGTCAACGTCTTGACCGGTACAAGTGATCTCGGGACATGAGCGAATTCCGTTGTAAACCCGTTTCAAATACTCGTCCATTACCATAATATTAGCCTCCATTTCTATTTCCGCTTCGGATAGCTTGCGTGTTTTCAGTTCTTGAATAACTTTCTCCCGGAAGGAGAGGAACCAGCCTCGTCCAGATTTTTCCAAAATTCGACCCAATGGACCGGCCACTTTTCTCATTACGTCGCGGTCAAAAAGTCTTAGGTCCACTTCAAGGGAAATTGGTGTAGTAAAACGGTACGGTATTGGGGGCGCGCGTTCCATTGCCATTGTAACCTTTTCGCGAAGCGCCTTTTGCGCCTGATTCCTGACATAGCGCCCGATCGACTTGGCTCCTTCACCTTTGCATTTTAGCTCAGCGACCAGGAATTTGCACCGTTCTTCTTGAATTCTTCTCTCAAGGTTTGGGGAGTAGACCTTACCCACGCCCAGGATTAGATCGAGAAGCTCGACGAGATCAGACCTGAGGTAAGTTAGGCTTTCCCGAAGGGAAAATCTTGGAGCGAGGAGGAGTTGTGGTGCGTACACCATGAGGAAGCGAAGAGAGAATGCAAGGCCATCCAAATACTCCTCGCGGGCAGTGTCGATCCCCTTTTGAAATATGGGGTTAAGCTTCCAAACATGATTCTGACCAGGAAAGTTGATCGAGGGAACGGTAAATTGTCCCTTGCGTTTGATCGACTGAAGTTGATTGTGGCTGAGGAACTTGGGATTCCCTTTACAGTCTGTAGTTAAGGCATCCAATTCATCAAAAGTGGGAAGGACAAAAAGGTCCTTGAGGCAGATTTGCTTGTTGTCCACTATCGACTGAGGAAGGGCAATAGGGAAGCTGCGCCAGTGGAATAGGACGCGCTCGGAAACTAGCTGGATTCGCTCGATTACTTCTCGAACGTCCTCGCTCTCGACGATATCCCATTTTATGTCGAGTTCGAGTGGGCCTTTCTATTCATAGCCAGAAAAAAATTTCAAATTCAAGATTACCATCATTAACCTCTTGACTTTCATGTCCTGCATTATTTTTTCATTTGAAACATTTTAATTTTTCAAACCTCTGGTTCCTGTTCTTGGTTCATTTCCGATGAAATTTTTTAGCAATTTTTTCCTTCTTATTTAGAAAAATCATAACAGGACAAATGGAGGCGACCGGATCCATTTCCTTCTTTGCGCCTCCCCTCCCAGCATATAAAAATGGCTGCTTCTTTTAGCGTGCTTCAGTTTCAATAAATATTTCTCGTGTTGGTTTGAAGGTTTTTTTACAAATAGCTTAGGTCACAATATAAGAAAAAATAGACTCCACCGCGTTGTCACAAAAAACTCATCATGATAACGACCTCCATCTAGTGTCTAGAGAAAAAGAATAATATACAAGTAGTTTCATTTACAATCATCTATTAACAGCCACTAAAATTATCATTTTATCATCCTCATAAAAAATCTAGTGTAAACAGAGGCACATTTTGCGCACTCCTCTCATCTTCCTCCACTCCACTACTATTCACCCCATCCATGCATTCATCATGCATCATCCACCCCAATGAAATTACACTATTATTACAATAACAGTGACAAAATATGATAAGTAGGTGCTAACACATATTATCCCAAACGAACTCAACACTCTTTTCTTATCTGCTATCCGACAGAACCAGCTTGTGCCATGTCAAATATTTGCACAGCGATTAGAGGTACTTTCTTCCTAATAAGTTTTACCATAACATAACACCACCACCACCTCACCGAAATTCGTGAAACACTTGCCCTCCTCAGTTGTCAGTTATCTTCTTGGTCATCGTTATAAAACAAAATTTTCTACACTAACTACAATAATAACATTAAACAGCGCAAAAAGCGTTAATATTTCAGTGCACATTTGCAGCAGCACGCTTTTCACCATTTCCATTTTGGTTAGCACTTTGTGAAGAACTGGTGCAACCCTAATTATCTCTATCAAAAAATGTGTGCGTGTGTTTGTTCGTTGCTGGTATTATTCTTCTTCTTTTATATTATCTAGAAAAAAATCAATCGTTACAACCCTTTCAATTTTTGAACAATAACCATGTACCCACTCAAATGGAAAATTATCAGCCCTATTTTAACACTAAACCTGTTATTATCATTAGTAGTGCCCATTTCATTTTTATTTTAAAAATTAACTAGAGAATAAATGCTGCGCTATGAAATCCTCTGAAAATATAAAAAGTTGAAAGTGTGTTTGCGAAACAAGCGTTAAAAAAATCTTTACTGTTTGTATGATGATGATGAATAATGAATAGTTAGCAAAGTTAACAATAATTATTTACATATTATTCATCCTGTCTTGCCAACTTCCCTATATTATATATCTTCCTTCCTTCTTTAAAAACAAGCTAATGATGATAAAAAGAAGAACATACCATTTTATGTTAATTCATTCGTGTGCAATTTAAAATTAAAATGCGCACCATGATGCTACCGATGATGATGATGATTAAAATCAGTTGTCAGTTCTAGATATTGGTTTTAGTGCCTTACGTGGTTGTTGTTTTTTACTGTTTCACTTCACACACAACTATAATTCGTTTTCTGTTGTTGTGATATGTAACTGATAACCACCAACCAACCAACCTGCAAGCACACCACACATTGTGCATAGATACTTGGATAGTTCATGTACACGTCTTGTACTGAAGCAATGGTACAGCTTTTTTTACAGGATATTTAATGACATGTTGCAAAATATTGCAATAAAAGATATATGTACCTACTACATGCAACGACAGGTTTTTATTTTTTTTTAAACTTTGAAGGAAGACTCTGCAGGATTTTATCATTGAGGCAGGCGACAGTAAAAAAAACTTGATTTTTTATCACTTTTTTTCTTCATGCTTACACACAAGATAACTTTAACAGTTCCAATCCACACAAGAGCAGCAGCGTAATTTAATGTGGATGTCCTTGTTCTTTTGTGATGGTTGGTGCAAGCAATGCAATGCTTTTATTTGAACAAGATAACATCTGCAACAGCAGCGCAGAAGAAGGGGCACCAAAAAATACTTGTGTGATGATTCATGATAAAACCGTCATATGATGGCTCTATTATCATCTTCTGCTTTGGTGCAGCAGCAACAATCGTCTATGAAAATTGTGAAGAAAAGGATTCACTTTTCATCAAGTTTGTTGTACACCTGTGTGCTTGCTTTGCCGTTTGCCGACCTTCTCTGTATCCCACAAAAATCCTGTCTATCTCTATTCATGCATGGTCAGCGAGAGTAAGTAAGTTAGCAGCGTTAAAGAAAATGGCCATTGGACCAATATTATGCAGTCATCATCATCACTCGTTCATTTTAAGCATGTAAAATGCACATTACATGAAATTATGATAATGATAATCCTTCCTTTTTCCAAATAGCATGGTGTAAGGTAAATCGATGTCCTATTCATATTTTTAGTCGTAATGGCCTGTCTCATTTAATATGTATTTTAATAATAATTATGCGTCACACCACCACCACCACACAATTGGCAACAGTGCAATGCAGGATTGCACCAGCAACGACAGCGGCGGCGGCAGCCAAAATCTGAAACTCCACACTTTTCCTTTTAGTTTTTCTCTTCCCTGTCCACTTAAAAACTCATTGCTCATCTTATCATCTCATCATTACTTTATTCTGGGGTGTCTTTAAGGCTTGCTTTGCAGCAACCTCCTCCTGCTTGCATAATAATAGTAAAATAGTAATGAGCATGTGTGTCTAGCACAATAAACCAGTTCCTTAGATGGCAATACGCCATAACACTGCCAAAAGAGGTGACACCAACGCTCAAAATTTGAATATTAAATGGGCAATGAGATTTAGTTGAGTATATGATCAATGATCCACGTCGTGATAAAAATGGCAATTTGCCATGTTTAGTCGTCCTCATACTTACTTACTCCTTATCATTTTACCTTGCCATTGCACTACAGCAAACAACACACACCAAACCACGCACACAAACTGATGCAAATGAAGTGAACTGGAGGATGTAACTCGTCGCCGCGGTTTGATTTTGGTTTTGGTCATCCTACCTATCATTCTAATTATATTAATTAATCACAAACCTATGGTTTGATATGATATATTCTCAATTAACCCACCTTTTATATGCTTGTCACATGATAAATCCTTATAAGTAAGCGTTACACTGCTTATCCAGGCAATTAGTTAAGACATTTCAAAAATATCTTTTAATGCCAGTTACTTAGATAACTCAAACCATGTTATGGTTTCTAATTGCAGTAATACGAGTAGTACAACATGCAAGACAAGAAGTTTATCTAAAATTCTGCAAGAGAGATAATTGGTGCACGAAGACACTGCATGTTAACTGCCTAATTTAATTTAATTAGTTTATCAGCTTTATCAGCCTACAGATAACTCAATAATCTACAAGCAGTGCATGTCTCTCTCTGTAAATTGACAAATTATTGCTAAAAATCTGCCTTATTTAGAACCGTATATTAACCAAAAGTAAAATGCACACAAATGTACAATTTCTCTTCAAAATTTAAGAACCAATTTAGCCACAACCAGACCAAGAACTCACCACACACACAAACACAGCAACACACCAAAATGACACTATTGTAATGCCACCATACTCTTTTTCCTAGAAATTATTTTTAGCTTTTTGTATGTTTTCCATTGTTTCCTCTTACTCTGCTGCATGTATGTATGCCTAATTACTTAATTGTACACCTGCCCCTCTCTGCCGACATTCATGTCTCCTCTATCCTTGTCCTTCTATTTACCACCACTACCATTGAAAATCCCGATAAGAAGGTTGTAAGAGAATAGACATTAATTTATATTTGTCTCTTTTTTCCTTCAAAACTTATTTTTGCCCATTTTTTATGCTCTCTAAAGAGTCACATCTCTCAAAAGAAAATAATATCAAGGAAAAAACGAAGAAAAAAAAATCTATTACTAATTTCGCTTTATTTCAGTAGAACTATTAGCAATATAACAAGATATTTCACCTTCAAACAAATTGCAATAACAGCCATTCACCAATCTTCATCATCGTCTCGTGGAATTTGGAAGTTCACTTGGAACAATTATTATGAAAAACTTTTCACTTATTTCTCCAACTTTTTTTTCACACACCGACACCTTCTCCAACACCAACTTTTCCTCCTACTACTTTTTATTAGATGCTTCTCTCCTCTCTCTCCGCGACCTTCTCCTTTTCACTTTTTTCTTCTTCTTCAAGAAAAACTATCCCTCCATGTAGACTTTTTTGATGTAAGATGGTTGAAATATTATTGCCTTTTTTTACTTCAAACACACGCTTATTTTTTTCATATAAAAAATGTTAAAGTAAGTAGTAACGAGCATTCATCATCACCACATTCTCATCACATCACTCCCTACTCACATAAAAACACACATACACACACACACTCTCTCATACTTTAACCGGAGGAGGTTCTGTTTTTGGTGTTGGAAGAAAAAAAAAATTATTTAGGATTCTTCAAAGCACAAGCCAAAAATGAGTATGATACTCGCAGCTCTTGCTGTTTTTTTCCACAAAATAAATGATTCCTTCATAAAAAAAGTAACAAAAAAAGGCAAAAAGTGAGCGAGGGAAGTAACTGCAAGTACCTAAGAACCTTGAAAATGGATTTCACCACAT
This sequence comes from Lepidocyrtoides sp. E14, assembly GCA_027743805.1. Lineage (NCBI taxonomy): Eukaryota > Metazoa > Arthropoda > Collembola > Entomobryomorpha > Entomobryidae > Lepidocyrtoides > Lepidocyrtoides sp. E14. Next base: position 2,544 of record JAHZMZ010002990.1, on the reverse strand, counting down.
CGCACCACCACTACTACTACCACATCACCAGCATTATTATTATACACTGCTACAAAATAGACAGACCTTTTTTTCGCTAGACCAGAGACCAGTCAGGCTGCAAAAGAAAAAAAATTTCTCTGGTCTTGTCTTCTTTCGTTTTCTGTCCTTTCCTGTGCTAAAATAAATGAAGTGAGTGAGAGAGAGAAAAAGACGGGCTGGATATTTCTTTCTTTCTTTCTTTTTTCCACGGGAAAGATATCCCAAACATGTAAAAAAACTTTCTCTTCTTGTGTTCTGTTATTTGATGCCAGACACCATAATATACTAACAGCTATACCAACACCATCACTACATACCACCACCGGATGAAAATGATGATGACGACAATGCAAGGAAGATGACGATGATGATAATGATATGAAGATCACTTTTTATACAACTTTTACATTAGCTTGTTCTTGCTCATTGTGGAGAACCCCAGGGGATTATACTTTGTACTGGTACTACTACTGCTCATGTATAAACCATCAAGGACCAAGGAACACACACACACATACACGAGGAGAAGATCCACCACCACCTCGCTCGCTTTCTTCCAAAGTAAGTCAGTAGTCAAATCAACTCCAACTTTGCTCACTCAGCCTTTTTTTTAACCGAGCTCCAAAGCTCTGCTGCTGCTCATTCAAACAAAAAAACATGGCATGTAATATCACACTTTTACTCCAACTCTCTTTCCCTCTCTGTGTTCATCGGTGGAGGTATCTTTTCACTTTTTGTTTATTCTCTCTGGAGAAAACCACTTTTGCTAGTTTACTATACATACTACGTCGTTTGTCATGATAAATGGCATTAGGGAAACGATCCTCCCACTAACAATATTCAACTAATGATGATATCTTCATCATTTTCATTCATTCATCATTTTTTCTCCGCAGCAGCAATGATGATAACCAAGAACTGTAGTAATAATGAGAAATCCTCCTGGAGTGGAACTCATGAGTGGAAGAGTGAAATTGAGATTCTTTCATCATCAACTACTCAGCTGCTCGTGCTCATCATTATGATGAGATGAGAATAACGCCACCACGACCACGACGATGATGATGATGACGATGATATATGCCTTATAAGGCAGACAAAGCTGTTTTAAGCCTTTAACCTTCCATCATCCCGTCCATCCCTTCAGCTTATGGCTTTTTATGCTTGCATAATTGCAAGTAATTTGAGTGGAAGGAAGGATAAAAGAAATGAGAAAATGGCAACGAACCAGTAGTAGCAGCAGCGAGGAGAGGAGGGTATTAAAGGATTTTTTTTCCTTTGTCTTCTCGGGATATCTTCAGGCTGTCTCTTTCTTCCTCCAAGCGAAAATAATAATGAGAATGGAAAGATGATGATGACGATGATGATGAGCAGTATATAAAAAAGTCACTTTTTTCTATGAAAAAATGAGTGAGTCAAAGTTCTTTGATGTGTAAATAGGTAATAATAATAGTAAAATGTAGAAAGGGTACAGAAACACAGGCAAGCAAAGGCAAAGCCAGAGTTCATATATGTACCTACCCAACAGTTTTGAGTATAGCAAAAAAAATATCAGCAAACTTGGTTATTTTACTTGACTTGACTTGACAAAAGCTGCTGCCGTTTTTTTGTGTGAGGAACAACTGAAAACAATGTACCAGGAGGAGCAGCAGCAACAGCAGTAAAGCAAGCGGATATTCAAAAAAGAGTTGAGTTTTTCAGCACTCGGGTATGCAAAAATACGCTTTTATAAAAGTTGCGTTGAGTAAGTTAAGTTGAGTGAGCTGAATATGATTGTGAGGAATAGAGCTCTACGACGACTCAACCCATGTAGTAATAAGTTTGTGATATAATAGTTCTTCTAGCATAGCATAAAACGACAGGATGTTTCTTCTTCATGGCAGAAAATATATATTATTATTACTACTACCTATGTGCATAATATACAAAAATAATATTTTTTACTGTAGTCAAAGTCCTAAGTGCATGCATGGCTCGGTGGCAATGCATGTGATGAGGAGCCAGAAAAGAGGTAGAGGAGGCAAGGCAAGCTAAAGCCATAAGCCAAAAGCCAGCACGGAACGAGTGAAATGTGAACGCTCTCTTTTGTTTGTTATTTTTATGGAATAGCTATTCAAGATAGAAAAGAGCTGAGAGAGAGAAGAGAGATAAACAAAAAAGTTTTAATAATATTGTGCCTTTTTTTCTGGGGTGCATTTAAGGTGGGAAGAATTCATTTTGTTTTATTTTTAAAATTTCGATGGAATTTAAAAAAATAGAGATGAAGTATTTAATGACGCATTTTTTTACACTTGAGTGTGGGTTTTGGTGTAAACTTTATCACGGAAAAAAGTTTGATTGGTGTCCACTTGAAAAGCGTTCTTTCTTCCTGGTTTGGTTTATTATCATGTTTTTGAAAGTTTTTACTGCTACTGCCACTAAACTGCTACTTACTTTTTTGACTCTGTTTGTCTGTCTGCTCTTTAGTGGTTTGGTGTGCAGCAGCAGAAGTAGTAGCAGTGCTTTTATATTGCATGCATGGTA
>JAHZMZ010002989.1:0-22853 GCA_027743805.1 Lepidocyrtoides sp. E14 | reverse complement strand
CAAGGTATCAACATTTTAATCTGAATTCGTTTGTTTGTACTATTCTTGATAGATATTGTTAATGATAGACATTTTTTAATGGCTAAAAACTTAGATTAAAGATCTTAGGCTAAAAAGGTTGATTTATTTTTTATACCCCAAGCTTTCGTCAACTTTCCGTTAACTTTATCAAGAGAAAACAATAATGAAAATTGGAAAAATGAACATAACTTTGAATGGTGTAGTGTATTCTAGTTTAAAAAAATATAAAAAAAAATTATCCTCAGCGTTATAATAATTTTATTGCCAGTGCAGTGGTATCCATGAGCTTATGTCGTGTCCAGTATTCCTATTGATGTTATTAGGGTGCTTGTGTTTAAATATTGCTTCTTTGAAAATCCGTTGGAACCATTGTTTTTCATAACAGAGGAGGGCGATGGAGCCCAAGTCGATTTAATGTGACGTGTTTTCCTCTTGGTGTTCTGATATATTGTTTTGTAAGCTAGCAAATTTGACCTCAAGTGCGCATTGGAGAAATACCGTAGCACAAATGCAAAAATTAGAAACAATCATAATTTACATTATATGCAACACAAGTAAGGCTTTGCTAAAAAAGGATTGGTCTGTTCTGTGATTGTTCAATGTAAACGTTTCCAGAGCACGATACATAGAGGAACATGCTGAAACAATTTAAATTTACAACTCACGGCGACTCTTCAGTATGTATTTGCATTATGACACAGTCAAATACGCACTCTACAAGAATTGACGAAAAGAGGATACTAAAGTGTACATAAATTTAAAAAACGTGATAAGTTAGGATATTCTTCCACACGAACAAAGGAAAAATGTCTTTGAAACTTTGCATTACTTATTACATGTTCTTTGTGAAGATAATTTCAAATTGAGATAACATTCATAATCCGTAAAAATATGCCAGCAATGTACCTTCATTTTTTTAGCTATCTGAATCACATTACGATCCACACAGACACATCAGCAGGTCGTGATATCCTCCCAATGTATACTTTAGGATAGAAACAATAATGCTTACCTATAATTATGCGTCCTAACGGTACGCCTTGAATGTCCATGTCAAAGAAGAACCGGGGTCCCCCAACGCTAGGTACACAGAGTGAGTTGGGGGAGTACTTGGGCGGTGAAATTAATGCGCTTTGGGACTTCAGTCCTCCGTTTCCGTTTGTATAACCAAAGTTCGATAAACCTAGTTTGGCTGACGTGTAACTGTGAATTAACTTTAGCGCCTCGGTGTTCGGCGATGAACCGCATGCATGCAAGGGCGATACCTATGTACAATGCAATTGTAGTAATTATTAAAATTTGCAACATTTTACTCACAGCTGCGATAAACTCTGAGTTGGTTTATATTAATAATCAAAGGATATGCTTGTAAATTCATTACCATTGCTCGGAACAGAACACCTTCAAGTTGTTGTTTGCGACAGGTGAGCGAGCTAGTGAACAAATTATTATTGAGTTAGACTTTGGACCAAAACGTTGGACAGGTTTGGACATGATTGTTAACACGGTTTGCATATATACGTACCTTATGAGGGCGGACAAGTGCGATAGCGACTCTGAGTTTCCGTTGGCAATCGACTTTCGTGCCGAGGTGAGGAGGTCTTGGACCTGGGGTAGTTCGGCGAAGAAACAAACTCCAGACATGAGGTCTTCTTCGAGATCCTTTTTGGCTTGGCTCAGCGCTTCGATTACTTTGAGAACCAAATCCTGTTGCTTCCTTTCGCACCTGTACACTTCGTTTAGCAACTTCCCCACGTTTAGTGTTTCCCCTTCAAGTGTCGCCGATAGAGTTTCAGACATCTCTTTCAACGATCTTGCGTTATGCCCCCTCGCTTGATGTTCCTACACATGAACACACGATAATTAATTTTCAAATTTTTAACACAAAACATATTGGCAACTAAACCCAGAAACAATAAAATTGTTCCATCATTTATTTATAGTTTTATTTTACCTGAGAACACACTCGGCAAAGGCCCTTCGAACAAACTTCACACCAACAGACATGGGGCATGGCGTGAATGACACAGTTTCCTAGAATAAAAATAGAGAAATATATTAACTGTGCCATAAGCTATCAAAAATATTTTTTTAGCTTGTGATTTCACACTGCGAGGCAGCCCTGAATTAATTTGTTTTCTAGCCAATGAAATATGATAGTCTAATTTTTGCACCAACAAGCACTAACTCATGGGAGAGCATGGGGAGGGAGGTTCCAAAGTACAACTAAAACTACACGCCTGTAGCTGCCGAAATTATTCCTGCAGGGGAGGGGTCAGTTTTTTCTTCTCTCGCCTATTTAATCTCTTGCCAGAAATACTCGACGAATACACCGTAAGTACTTGGCTTCATATGAGAATGACTCGAAATTAATTTTGTTTTAACATCGTAATGCATGAATGTGACATATATATTTATAATTATAATTTTTTTAAACTTACCCGAGGTATTACTGCCCGTTCCGTTTGTAAGGGCTCCATTGGTAGTGACGTTGTTTTCATCTACTCGCCACGCAGTTCCCACAAGACTCAACAAGGTTTCCGCCTCATCCTCAGACCACCCATTCTTCTCCTCCGCCGCACTTCCCATAACCACCTCCACGACTGCTTTATTTCCGCTTGGTTTCTCCAACTATAATTAAACAAATTATTGTTGTAAAACTTATAAATAAAAATAAAAATTTGTACACTGCACATCACAACAGAAAACCTCACAGTTCTTCCAGTATTCTATTTCAAACTTTCAACTGAAAAATAAATAAACCCACTATTCGACAAAACGGAAATTGGAACATGATTGAAACAAATTTTACGTGTCCCCACCAGTAAAAAAATCCGAAACCCTATTGAGGGTTGCAACTAGTCCCTATTCACAATTATTGACAATTTTGGATATAACTAAACCAATCATTTTTAGCGTCCAACTCCAAAACGATATCCCTAAAATATCTCCTCTGCCTCAGGACATCAGGTCTACTAATTTACTGCTTCAAATTTCACATGGAATAACCATCAACACAAAATCCCGCCAAAAAAATTTCCTACACAAGAATCAAGAGAAATGATATAAAAAATTGGGTAAATTAATAATTTTTGACTCTTTGCCATGTGCCCTGCGTAATTACGCGCAACTAACTCTTTTTCTCTTATTCCACCTCACCTGCTTTGACTTTATAAAATTGTTGGTACAATAATTATTGCACCCCGAAAGAAATGTTGCTACAATACTGCACGTTTTCTGTTGACGCCGCGAGTAAACAAAAACAATCAACTAGTCCGGTAGTATCGCTTTCACCTTCTACCATCAATATGTCCAGAGAAAAGAATACATTTTTTTCAAATAAAAAATTCTATTCAGCAGACAAATGAGCGGGATTCGGCAGAATGTACAAGAGAAGTGGTGGTGGCCGTGGTGGTAAAAGCACTGAAGGTATGTTGGGTATCTTTATGTACTTGTGTGGTGGTGGTTGAGTGGTTGCGAGTTGTGACGGTGAGTACTATGATGCTAGTATGTTATAAAGGAAGACAAGCTTTTTTGGAGAAGAGCTGATCTAATGGTCGGTGGTGGTGGTCGCGAGGTGATGATGATCATGGAACTTATATAAAAGCAAGGTATTATTACGGAAAGGGGCAATAAAATAAGCATACATTCATTCAGTCAGTCGGGACAGTGACTCGGTACTAACAAGGTATCACAAGACGAGGGCTCGCGTGAGCTTTGCCACCACCACTAATAAACTTTTACTCCAAGTAACTACTCCTCCGGAGTAGAAGGAAACTGTGGAAAAGGACGAGAAAGCGTGTGTGAACGTGCTCGCATAAAAATAAACCCTACATAAACTTTTTTATCTGCCTACCTTTCTCCGACAAACTTTGCTTGTCCCTCTCTCCAGACACTAGCAATATAATAGTTTTTCTTTCTCTCTACGACAGGAAAAAACTACGACTAAAAGGAGAAAAGGTAGCCATGAACTGTGGAATTCCCGGTGACTCAGTCACTCAACCCGGGTGTTTCCTCCGCTACTACTACCGCTCATAGTATTTCGAGACAGGCAGCAGCAGCGACACAAAGCACGCTCTCCCTCCATAAAAAGAAAGGAAGCTTGCTATGCTACTACTTCAACGAGTTTAACGGAAAAGACTACTACTATAATGTGTGCAGTGTGTGTCTACAGGATAAGTGAGTGAACACTCCAAAAGAGAAAAAACTAGCCAAACTACGCAAGAAAGTACCCACACTAGAGTCTGCGCAAATTTCCTCCAACGACAAGCAAGGGACCGGTGTTGCGTGGAATGAAAATGAAGGTATCTGTTTTTCCATATGTACATTATTTCAAACTATAGATATAAAATTCCAACACTTCCTCTCTCTCTCTCTCTGTAGTGTCTTTAAAAAATTTCATCACTTTTCTTGGGAAAAACTAACTTCACTATTAAATGCGTCTACTAATACTTCTCAATGTTATGCTTGACAAATTTCAACATCAACTGCATGATAATATTTTTTTTTCTAAGTTGGCTCAATGACATACCATAATTCACCAGACACCAGTTATATATTTAAGTAAAGTACTTGTTGATAACGTAGATAAACTGAAATAATAAGTTATGTAGTTAGATAGCGCTGATAATGAAAGACCACTGTGCAGTGCACACAAAAGATACAGTGTATTATATATGGAGAGGTCTCTCCCGCCTTAATTATTTTCTCCACCACTGCAGACCAGACAAGGCGTCTTTTCTCTTCTCACTCGGGAGAAAGTTTCATTTTTGTGTGCATTTCCTATTTTCGTAAGAATTGTTTCGTGAGAAAGTAAAAAAAAAATTATCAGTTTTCATAATTATCCCACCTCCAGTTTGACTATTATTCTTGAGTGTTTGGTGATGATGTCTGTAAATGTCAAGCATTGGCAATACCGCGGAGTGATAATTCGCTTGGTTTAGAGAGAGCGTATCTTTGCAATTAATTAGTAGTAAAGAATAATAATGAGTGACAATGAGAGGGAAAATATTCGTCTTTTGTGTGTCTATTTAAACCGGCTTTATATATAACACTTGTAGCCTGGCACATATAAAGGAGAAGACGATGGTGGTGGTATAAGGAGAAGAGCCACACCAAAAACGAAGGGATTATAAAATGATATGCACACATCCTAAAACTACTATGCTACCACATAATATTTAGGGCTAGGTTTTAATGCGTTATATCCTATTCACGGAGTGAGAGAAATGCACATTGGAGACACCACGAGACACAGCAGACAGGAGGCGAGAAAAGGAGAAAAAAAGTGTGGTTGGTAGAATCCTTTTTCTCGAAAAAATAGAATTTCAAAAAATCCCTTGAACAAACCTTAAAACTTGTTGAGGGTCCACAAAATGTTTCGGACCGGTCGGAGGTGACTACTAATGACAAAAGGAAATGTCATGAACTGTTAAAAGGGTCACGGGAAATTAAATATTAGTTAATTCACTATTATTATTCACTCGCACTTTTTTGTCCAGTACTATACGTGCTAGCAGTCGTGTTCCAAGTGGTGGGCAATGAATTGAGTGATCCTGTCCTGTGTGTCTCTCCACCACTCTCATCCTATCCTTTCGACAACGAGAGAATCATCATCGTCAGCAACATCATCTTTTTTACTTTACTACATTACTACATCCATAATCTCTCGCATAGTAAAAAAATGGTACGACGACGGTGGTGGTGTGGTATCAATGAGCTATACTAGCTCCACCACGGCTTTTTTTGGGAGTGTGCTTCACAGTAATGTGAAGAATGTGTGGCGTTCTCTCAGCGTTCTTTCACGCTGACCAGAAAATGTACGCAGGACTTGAGGGAGAACCACGTAGCACTACTCTGAGTGGGCTAAAAACTACTCCGGCTACTTCTCTCGCCTAAAAAAGGAGCAAGCTTACGTTAATTGATATAGGAGGGTGTACAACGTACTACGTACACCTTTTTTATAGTTTATTCGGAGGGGTTTTCGCAATATATATACGCTGGTATGTATCTCGATAGAAATGCTTTTACGCGGCATTTACCATGTCATCCTGTGCCGGTATAGGATAACGTATTCTGAAGCCGGTCTGTTGGCTTTTCGCGTCCACACACATTTATGTATATATATATATATATGCTCAATATTTTTTACTCCAAATAGTTAAATAGTAACACCAGCAGCAACGCTAAACCAAGTTTACGATCAACACACACATAATATTCCTACTCATTTTATAGTGGCGCTACTCTACCATAAAACCTGGTGAGTGAGTAATACTGCTGCTGCAAGTAAAATGCTTCATTTGTGTACATATTCCTGTGAGTAAAAAAGTACACATATGTCTGTTGTGTGACAGACGAAATACTAACGTGTTTAAAATATATGACGCCCACATTCCCTCTATCTTTCACGTATTACAAGGAGAGAAGAAGTCGCAGCGAAATATCACTCTAGCGATCGGCGACGCAAAGCGGGAAGCCACGGCATGGCGGGTTCATCTAGTGGCCCAAGCTACTCCATTTACTTACATAGTTTTAACGATGTCTCATTAACTTTTCCCATGTATGGACCATTTTCACTCGGGTTTAATTACAAACTCAATTATTTCCTGAGAAGAGGAGTGAAAGTTAATGGTCTAGAAAGGGGTGATTTGAGATTTTATAGGAAAATTCATGGATAAAAGTTGTGGGTGTAGCTGAATGTATGTGATGGCCCTATAGAATGGTTATGTGATGATTCGCCAGAGAGAATATTTGCTTTTTATATATATTTTTTTTTCATTTTCACTTGTCGTTGCCCTAGCCTGCCTGACTGCCTTGTGTGTTGGTGGAAAGGAAGAGGAGAAATGAAGAGATTTTAGTGCATGCCATAAGGAAAGGATCTTTTGCAATGATGATGATGTGCTTACTTTTGTCCAACTCACCACACTATTCATTTTTACATACTTTTACAACAGCACACACACACATATTGCACTGACATTGCTTTTACAAGTAGTACGTGTTTGCTTGTGTGAAGTAGTCAAAGTCAACTCTGAGTTTAGTTGTAGAAATGTTGGAGACGATGATGACGATGATCAAGAAGATCCTCTCTCTGTTCTAAAGGTTTGACCGGGTTCAAGGCAAAATTCGTTTTATGTATATTTCGTCCGAAGAGGACACAAAGTACAAGTAGTTATATATTTATCGTGTTGGTTGGTTGGTTTGATGGAGACTACTAGTCACTAGTAGTGGATGGAAAGAGGGTATTATCATCGTGCTGTGTGTGACGACCGAGTAAAAGATATAAAATGGAATAATAATGAAAGTACATGAACGAACGGATGGTTGAATAGATAATAATGTGCTCGTTTAAGCTGTAGAAGGAATCATTGTCATCATCCGTATGTTTTATTAAAGTTGCTTGGTAAAAAGATGATGATAATATTTTTGGAGCTTTTGTAGTAAAAATGGCATGAGTTATATTGCACATTGCACGACGACACATTTGGAAAGGCAATGAATGGTTAATGCAGATTGTAGACGGATGTGTGTGGCGTAGTAAATTTGTAAAACAATGTACAATTTTACCATTACTTGGTTTGACGATGTTGCTCTACCTACAATGTGGTGGAGTAAAGATACGGAGGCGGACAACAGACTACTGCTTACTGGTTGTGTAAGGCAATAATACAAGAAAAAAATGATAATAATGGCAATAACAGTTGTTGTTCATAGTTCATATCGAATATTCCTTTGGAAAAAAATTTCAAAAGAGAAATCATACTGGCGACAAGCGGGCCAAGCCGTTTGAGGTTTGTTGTTGGTAGTGGGTCGTTTTGTATGATATTAATGATATGCATTAGAATGAAAATCAAAATTTTACACCAAGCTAGACTATACTGACCTCCAGCTCCATGCAACATCTAATGAATTTTTAATGTTGACAGAAATAGCTTCCTTTCTTTTCATTTCTGCTTTCCCTTTTCGTGGTAAAGCGAGTGTTTTGCACAAGATAGATGTTCGTTATCCTCTGCAAAACTAAGACAAACCAAATGTTCACCTTGCGTCGTTTGTCTTGTTCTTTTTTGATTGCACCGCTAGAAGATTACTTACTTAAAAATGGTGATGAAGTCAATGACTTTTGACTTGTCGGTTCTCTTCAGTTCAAAACTAGGTCTTGCATAAATACAAATAATCTTTGAATTGTGGACATACGATGAGATGTCAGTGGGGAATGGGGAATGAGTAAAGGCCGGACACCAAATGCGTTACTTGTTTGGAAAAATGAACGAGACTGGTGATGTTTTGAACTTTGGCAAGCCAGATTACAGGAGCTCAAAAAAACTACTCAGTATACTGTGGAAGATCTAAGGTCAAAAATGAAAATAGTATGATATGAATATCTTGAGAGAGCGTGCATTATCTTTTGTGAAACTTGAATTAGAAATAGACCTGCATCATGTACCATATCCCGTAATTTACGTTTGCATGAAAGAATGCTAACATGTAATGTAAGATACAAGGAATAACAATTTCTATCGCTGGGTGGGCAGTTACACAATAGAGATGTGGTATATGGTGGATAGGTACTTTACTGATTTTATATGACAGCAATTCATCAATGAATACCATTCATTGAATAAGTACCAGCAGCAACAGACAGACTGAAAATAAGTCCAAATTGTTGCGCTTTGTTTTGGCAGGTACATTTAAACAAAACACACCATATCAAAATCATTGTTGTGTTTTGTTTAAATGAGAGCGTGCATTATCTTTTGTGAAACTTGAATTAGAAATAGACCTGCATCATGTACCATATCCCGTAATTTACGTTTGCATGAAAGAATGCTAACATGTAATGTAACACGTTGAATTTGATGAGGTAAGATACAAGGAATAACAATTTCTATCGCTGGGTGAGCAGTTGGCAGTTACACAATAGAGATGTGGTATATGGTGGATAGGTACTTTACTGATTTTTTATGACAGCAATTCATCAATGAAGACCATTCATTGAATAAGTACCAGCAGCAACAGACAGACTGAAAATAAGTCCAAATTGTTGCGCTTTGTTTTGGCAGGTACATTTAAACAAAACACAACAATGATTTTGATATGGTGTGTTTTGACACGTTGTAGAGATGTGTTGAAAATATGGTCAGCTACTGTATTTTAACGTGTGCTTTAGTTTAGTGTCTTCAACATTGTAACATTTTGAATTTGATTTGAACCTAATTAACAAGCATGGCAGTTGAAAATACATACATGGATAAACAGTAAATAGGTCACTTATTGACAGCAATAATTTGTGGAACAGAAATTCAATCTTTCCATTTGTGTCTTGAATTGAAATATATAGAAAACATCTAATGCATTATGACCAGAAAACTTGGATATTGAAAACATTGGAAATGCATCTCGGTAGTCGGTAGATACTTTTACTTCTTGACAGTGATAGTCGTGTCTTCTTGATGTACGTACAACATCAGTATGTAGGTATGGCCTAGTCACCGTATTCCCTGTCAATTGCTTGTTCAATTTTGTGAAAACAAACTCATTGTTGCCATTTGTACCTATTCGAGGCTCTGTCAGCCTTTGAGTTTCTCTGTCACTTCTGTCACTATTTTTAAAAAGAAATGATAATAATGATGATAGATTTTCCGTAACTGTAGGCTGTAGGATTCATTGTCCAACTCGTCTACTATGACATTAACAGTGACGGGCCACACCGACGCCACAGGGGCCTGTTACTGTTTTGCATATTATTCAGGTTTTCTACCACGAATTGACATATGCCGAGGTCGTACGAGCCCTGATCAATGTGAACCTGCTTAGCATAATGAAGCTGAATATGCAGCAATTTTTTCGAATCAGTAGGCTAGAGGACGCCAAAATGTTCAATGATTTTCTGGAATCGTTCTATTGGACAAGCAAAAAACAATGGGAAGCTTTTTCGCTTCGGTATTTTAACATCAGAATACATTAACGAAGAAATTACATGTTGCCGAATTTGTGTTTTCATCTGACACGAATAAAGTACACCCACTTTTTGAGCAGATATGTTCCCACACTTAGCGAAGAAATGAGACTTGACTGATATTTCTGACCATACCAACTCTTTTATGCCCGAAACAGTGATGATGTTCCCAGGAGGGAAGACCATTTTTTGTCCTTGTATTTGCGCCATTTGAAGGTTCAAAAGAAGAGGCGTTGCTTACAATTTTTACCAATGAGTTATTCGTAATGTTCATTTAACCTTTGTCGAAAAATATGGAACCATCTTTTGAATTCGTTATTTTGCTCAGATTATTCATTATCATCAACTGTCAAGATTTTGGAGAGTTGCTGAATGTTTCACATAATGGAATATGATTTAAGTATTGAGAAAAGGTTGTTTCCTTTACAATGACGCAACGAATTTCATATCTTTTCTTTGCAACTCTTGGGAATAGTTAGTTATTAAAAAATAGTACATGCATGAATCCCTCAATACGATAGTGATGACTTCTGACCTTAGACCCTATCTCTCATCTGGTAAGCAGCAATGATGAAATAAAATACGCCATTTACTTAGTTAGTTACTAAAAAATAGTACATGCATGAATCCCTCAATACGATAGTGATGACTTCTGACCTTAGACCCTATCTCTCATCTGGTAAGCAGCAATGATGAAATAAAATACGCCATTTACATATGAACTACTATTATGCGTACGTCAAGCAAAGATGGCATTATGGCATGTTTAAAATTTTCACCACAACATTGCTAGTCAAGCCGCCACGCACCCTAAAGGCCGTGCTTGACATTTTACGCAGAACCATTCATCTTGAATTGAGCTACATAGTATAGCACATGGATATATATATGCATGATATATATTCAATGACTTAAGCTGCTACTCTCTCTCACTCTAGCACACAATCCCACAACAAAATATCGTTCTCGTTTTTACCACGGATATATTGTATCTTCAGCTCATTCATTTTATGAATGAATGGTTTTCATTCATCGAGCGTGATCTAGTATTTTTACAGGAAGCAGGTCATTGATTCAATGCCACATGTAAATAATCATCGCATCACATCAGGTCGAGACGTTATCTTCACTGATCCCACTACTGACATTACTCACATACATCACAGCAACCATCAATTTATGTACTTTGGTACTTTGACTTTTTAGAGTAGGTATCAATGTTCCCCTACAATCTACCTACTACCAAACAACGTTGTTGCGTGCAGAGTGGAAGTGGAATACCTACTGATTTCAATGCAAGCATAACATAATATGCATAGTTCACTTTTTCACTATTATAATTCATCTTTTAATATTTTAATCTGTAAATACAAGCAAGCGCATTGCAGTGAATATGTTACATTTTATTATCAGCGGAACAGCACGCTTAAAAGCATTGAAAACATAAGGAAAAATGACGACCACAAAAATCCGCCGCGCATACAAGAATCAAGAAATCATTCACACTGAACACTCATTATTCATGTATTTGGAACAGCTAACTCTACAATTGACTGTCTATAGTCGTCTATAATTCATAATAACAAACGGTATCCTTTACAGTTACGGTAAAGAACCAAGTTCCTGCAACTGGTATTTTGTGTAATATTTTTTTTGTAGTCGTTTGTTCGTAGATCGTTCACTATAGTAGAAACATTCTCCAAGATTTGGTTCACAAAATGTATAAATACCAGGATGACTTTTTCATATGTGGTTTATTTTCCTTTTATACACTATTTTATTCAGGCATGAACTTTTCAACTGGATTAAGTTGCACACAAAAATGAAAAAAAAAACGACTCTTACTTCAAAATCAGACACAATGACTTCATTAACATGATTGCCATCAATACATATTACATATTATGTATCTTTTGCAATCACAGATATATTATTTCGTCATTGATCGTCATACTTCTTCCCATTTCAACTAAACTAACGAAATTATTTAACCAAGTTAGTTGTTTTGTTGCATTTCACCCCACTTCTATTACAAGTCAGAATTGAAGATGCCTTCCTTGCTATGATTTTTTATAATTAAGAATTACGTATTGGGTGGGAATATAATCGAGTTCGAGTAATTGATTAATGATAAAAGGAAGTGGAAATGTTTGTGTAGTGATCGGTGATATATGATTATTATTATGATATATTTGACACTTTCCTTTAACATAAGCGTCTTCGTTATGCTGTTCTCTGATAGCTATTTTGCATGTTTGTATTCGCCTGAACTACATTACTGAATTCTCAACTGAACTACACCTAAAAAGGATTATATTTTACTTTACTGATATGATGAGTGATGATCGATGATAGTATTTGTTTTCTAACAGAATATACGACCTATTAATTGCAAACAGATGTCAATTTTATTCCCCCATATGCGCTTATAATAATTTTAAACCCATTTTTACTCACTCTATCAGTATCTTGCTTCTGTTCTTGTTTGCTGTAGTCCTTTTTGTGATTTTGAGACATGCTTTCCATCTAGCTGCACAATTCCAAACAAATCTGTTCAGAAAACTTTATCACTCTGTCAAAGATAATGTTAAGCTCTTCTCATTGTCATATGAAACATGAAGCGGCTTAATTGTTTTAAATCAATTTAGTCTATACACTATTTTGGGCTTTAATTTTGTTTTTTTTTTGTCATAATATTATGTTATGATTTTATTTAAAGCCATTACACCTACGCTCTATGTTTTGTTTTAGTGACAACCGGACTCTACGCGAGTGCCACTCTTGCCTTCTGTCAGCAACAGGGTCTCTCATCTCCATCATACAGAACCCAGCGTGTTTTTTGCGAATTTAGAAAATATCGCAAACGACATAAATAGGTGCTACTTTTTATAAGCGACTATTTTAGCAGCGAGCGGCCTGAAAATGTCAAAGTCATCCAAAGAGCCACCATCTTCAGGATGGAAACGAATGACAAGGTTCAACACAGTTTTCAAGACATCGATGAGAGCAAATGATATTCCTGTTGACAGACTGACATCGGAGCGTACCAAACCTTATCATGAAATTGAAGCTCTAACAGATTTCAGGCAGTGTAATGGAACAGAAGAGTATTTAGTTTCATGGAACTGCTCTACAAAAGACATAAAGGCAAGTTGGGAATGTGAAACTACCATTCAGGCGATATGTATGGAGGCTCTACTAAAATTCTGGATGAAAACTGTGCTTGTGGAAAGAGATGATACTAAAAGTACCAGAACTACTTTTACGAAAAAATTAATGCAATGGATAGCACAACCAATAATAACAAAAAATGTGGATGAAGATGTTAAGAAATGCGCACAACTACAGCCAGTAGTTACTCTTAGCCCTTCGAAAAAAAGGTTACGTCTCAGCATTTCAGATGATGAGAAAAGTGAAGGTTTTTTCGAAATTGAGAGAAAGCAACCAAAACTGGTCGGAGAAAGTTGTGAAAATGACACCGTTTCAACAACCATACAAGACATTAGTCCAGTTTCCAGTGTTCACATAAGCAGAGAGCTGGCGGTATACAACAATTGTATGGGAATTCCCCTCTCCTCGTCCCTTCTAAAGCACAATGACATTTTTGATCTCATTGACTCTCCACATCACGAAATTGGCGAAGTCATAACATGTATCAAGAATGCATGTGATGACTCCCATCCTACTTTGTACTCGGTTGCATGGCTTTACGTTTCGAATGAAACTGCAGAAACATTGGGATTGGATGAAGGAGTTTTGCAGAAACACTTTGAACCATCGTCCATGACAGAGAGCGGAGGTCAGGGATTTCAGCTTTATAGAAAGAAAAAAAGTTTTGCTACGATAAGAGAAGCTCATAACCGTAAAAAGTCGTATTCCCCACAACGTTCAGACTCGGATCATAGTGAATCATCCACAGTTCCACCATCCGAAACGGGAACGTTAGATCTGGGCGAATATCGAGCGCTTTCGGCTGACAATTTAGTTGACATTGCATGTCAAACATCTATCGAGTTGGACCCCTTTACTTGTATATATTGCCAATCTCGTAGAGGAGAGGAAGAACGACTGTCCTCCCTTCGTCAACGAAAAGTTGACAACAAGAGCAGTCAAGGGGATGTAAAAAAAGTTCAACAACAGCAAAGCTCAAAGAAAAATGTAGAACCGCAAAAAGTGGAAGTTGGTGAAGATGAAGACGATGATCTCGTTTTCATCGAGTATGAAATAGAGAAAATCCTTAACTACCGGAAGGTGGAAGGCACAAATGTGGACGAGTATTACATTCGGTGGAAGGGATTTACTTCTCACTACGATACATGGGAGCCACTTGAAAATTTAAGTTGTTGCGACAAGGCACTCATAGTATTTTATGCGGACCGCGTTGGCGAACGCAAACAAGCTGAGACAGAGTTGGCCAAATTGACAACCAGTGGAAATTCGTCCGCAGCAAAAAAGATTATCTTACCACCATTACCGCCGATTCCAGAAATTATAGTGGAGAAATTGAGCAAAGCTGCGCATATTTCAGACGAAGAGGTTGAGGTAACTCTTTATAAATTTTTCCTTTGATTATATTTTATAACGTGTCGGGGAAATCAAAAGGATCCACGAAATAAAATGCCTTTTTGCACAACAGATGGCGTTCAAGGTGTCAAAAACGGTCCGCAAGAATGGTCGCTGGATGAAAAAGAAACTTCGCAAAATGTTGTTGGATTTAATCGGCGAAACCGTGGGACCCGGAAGCTTAATGTCAGTAGCAGCTGCACATGACGAATTACCAGTAATCAGACACCAACTCCTCATGTTGGAAGGTGAACGAAGAAAGGAGTTAGTTCTTAGAGATTTGAAGGTAGTTCAATTTATTTTAACGATGTCTCTAAAACGCTTATATAGAGCTAAGATGTAATTGGATGATGCAAATATTGCAACTTTCATGCATGAATTTTTTTAAGGAGTGGGAAACACGTTTGAATAATATAGCAAGGGGAAGACCAGAAATAGTCGTTGAAAACAATTATGACCTGGCTGGACCTCCGTCTGAATTTAAATATATTAATGATAACGTTCTGGGAGAAGGCGTCACCTTTCCCGACGACCCATTGGAGGGTTGTGACTGTGAAGACTCGTGTGTGAAAGATAAATCCCAGTGCTGTCCTGGTAAACATGGGAAAGTTTTGGCGTATAACAGTTATAAGAGGTATGTGTCACACGTCTTTTCAAATTTGCTGAAAAACTTTAACAAACTGGACCGAGCAACTAGCAACCAACACATAATGTAAATGCATTTTTCCGTAGATTGCGTGTTTATCCCGGCTACCCAATCTATGAATGTAATAAACGCTGTAAATGTGGACCTGAATGCTGCAACAGGGTTGTTCAAGATGGTACAATATCTCTGATAGGAACAAAACTTTGTATCTTTAGAACAAAAAATGAGCGTGGATGGGGCGTGAAAACGTTAAGGGTATTGCTCCTCAGTACTACACATACGACTGTTACAATCGTGTATCTCCTAGTACAAAGTATGATGGAATGATCCTTATTTTAGAAAATCAAGAGAGGTACGTTTGTTTGTCTCTATGCCGGAGAGATAATTACAAGTGAAGAGGCCGAGAATAGAGGACATATTTATGAGAGTCAATTAGGGGCAAGTTACCTATTTGATTTGGACTATTACGCTGGAGAGGATGACTCTTGTCCGTATACAATTGACGCCACAAAGAAAGGTACATGGTATAAAATATATACTGCAAGTTTTGAAAGGACAAAGCCTAAATAGCTATCGTTGTATTACCTGTGTTTAGGATGAGGAGCTGACGTACGACTATGGATCAAATGATGATGATGACCATACGACCGGAGTAAATCCGACTCCTGTTTTACTCCCCTTAATGGCCGAAGGTGACGATGAGGATTCAGAGGAAAATGCTATGGTCCCTCCAACATCATCACCTTCAAAGAACCGGCTGAAACCCGCTACAGCATCGGGAGTAAGAAGGCCATGTCTATGTGGAGCCAACGGTTGTAGAAAAGTACTTTTTTAATATTATTGACTTTGCTGTTGTTTATTGAATGTTGATATTTTCTATACTGAAGATTGCACTTAATTGCTTGTGCAGAGTCTTAGTATGGGTAGCGGGAATGGTAATTATTATTTTAATCAAAGTAATAAGGGGAAACTTGTGATTATCAACGTAAATACGTATGTATATACTATACAAGCATATTATAGTATTTTGAATAAGTAATCCAATACACTTTTGGTACTTAATACCTTCAAACTCATTGAGAATTACTTGAAGGTTTAAAATATTTTAGGTATGAAATACTTACCGGTAAAGTGTAGTAACAATGATTAGCTAACAGCAGAGTACATGCTACTGGTTTTAATCTATGAAAAAAACTTGTTACTACCACTAATTTTATTTATAAATGAACAGGAGCATCACTCCTTTTTGTAACTCACATTTGGTTAGTTGTTCCTAACGGACAAGTTTTAATTTCATGTTATGTTACAGTTCTGTAGTCAATAACTGGGGGTGGTGGTCGCGTTTCTCGTCTGGATGACTAATGTTTAAGACTAAACCAAAAATGGAATAGATGAATTACGGATAAATTTTATTGCATGTTTACATATTTGACTTTATGTTTTTATTACTTTTACTCATTAAAAACATTGGTGTTTTTATTTGAATGTAAAAAAAGCATTAACTGCACTTTTACAATAAACACTTGTACGTACATAGAACATTTTAATAAATAAATGAAAAACTTTAATTTGATTAGAAAAAAAAATTTCATCGAAGGCTATTCACATAATTTTACAAGTAAATTTAAAGGATAAGAACGTTGCATTGTTGGCTTCAAAATCGTGTTCTTCCTTCCGCTGACCATCTACATTCTACATTATTCATTGCTTTCTAAGTTACTTCATCGCCATCTTTTTGCATCCCAGTCAAACACTGCCTCGTTTTCTAAAGATGTCGCCCGCATGCATCTATGTGCATGTGTTCCTTCATTCAACCATTTTCATCGTATCAGCTACGACAATGACAATTGGCAAGATCCTGCTGGGAAACATATCTATAAATGGGAATTGTGGATTTTTCACCTATACGACTCAGAATATTTTGAAAAGATTGATGCTGTGAGTCAATATCAGGTAACTCAATTCATAAAATTATTGCTCAGATGGCCAATGGACAAAAATGCAAACTTGGCTTTGGTATACTTTCTCATTTTTATATAGTTACCTCTTTAGCTTTGTACAAGAAAGTTTAGTAATATTTTTTTAAATACATTATGATTTATAAGCAATTAAAATCACAAGGTGACTGCTATATAATCCAACCATATCATCAAAAATCGATCCACACATTACTGTAAGAAATTAACACTTGGAAATGGCCGTTTTTACGTAAGTATGATGTACAATGTGGCTGTGCGTCAGCAATTACAATGACAGTGAAGACTGGTAGTGCCAACTGTTTCACAAGCCAGGACAGACTAAGGTTTTGTGACGTCGGTAAATCATAAACGACAAAACCACAAAAATATTATTCCCTTTTCCACAAAAAAATCAACTTTTATTTTTGTCAATGTCGAGCGAATAGCATTCAGGCAGAATGCACACTTAAACAAGAAACTAACCCCAAAAATGTAGTAAAACTCAAGAATATAAAAATATGACACAGAATACACGATAAAAATCCAATAATCATACCCACCGCATGCATGACTATAAAAACACATTATTCATTAACAATTTACAGCTTTAAAGTTTAAACAATTAACCAATCCTTTGTTTTATTTGTATGCTTGATTACATCGCATCGTTGGTACTTGGTATCACTGCATTACGTGTCGTTATTATTACCCACTTTACCACCACACATATGTATGTTGTATGTAGCACTACTACTATGTAGAGCTATGTATATTTTAATATCAACGTAAGTTTTTGTATGCAGCGCATACCACAAAACTAACTAACTTAAACAACTACCGATCCCTATCACAGTTTTTTCATGATTGTCATGATCCTCATCTCAAGACGATGGTCATTGTTTCTTCATTAAGAAGTCTTCTCAGGTACACTAGAAATATTAAAACCCGTAAGGGATTCTATTTCATTTTTTTCGTCCTCGTCAAAATCATCAACAAAGCCACACCATAAAACAGTGTGCTAGCCAGCTTGCATCGCTTACCTCTAAGCCATAGTCGCCATAATAATATTATTTCCATCATCAATGTGTATTAAAAAAAATAGATGTAAGAGAGTATTCACAGATGTCTATAACTTGAGGAGGAAGAAAGAAAAGGAAAAAGAAGACGAAAAAACAACTTTCAAGATTTTTTACGATGCCTTTAAACTTTTTTGTGTGGTATCGTTTTACCACTTTTTCCCGTCTTCTCAAAACGTTAAAAAACGAGTAACAGCCTTGGCTTCTAATCGTCATACAAAGCATTTCACCTTTGCTGTATAGCTTAAAACGCGCATGAAAAGAATGAGTTTTTTACATGCACCGCTCCCTACAAAAAAGACATGACTTTGAACTGTTTTCGGCTTCTTTTACTTTTTTTCTGTGGTGATGAGATTGCATGCCTGTGCTTATAATACCTATCAGTATGAGTACCCATCAGCAAGATAGCATAAAAAATTCCATCACAACTTTTAAGAAATCATACACTTGACTGCCAGAAGCAGTAATCACTTTCTTTCTATGTACTTTGTTTTCTTTCCGTTGAACGTTTCGTCGGAAGCAGTCAAATGCTCATGTAGAAACAATGGAATTCCAAAAATTAACTTGATTAATTCATACAACTTCGTGTATTCAATAGTTCCGTCAATTGTACAAAAAACTGTGCATAATAATAAAAAAATAACGAAGTAGAGATACAGTGGTTGGTACATATTATATACCTAATAATTTCCAAGAAAGCCAGTATGCTCAATCGATTAGGTTCAAAATCTGGATCAGAATGGAATAACAGTTTGTGCAGGGGTGTAGCCGTGTAGATATGGCCTAGTTACAAACAACAACAGGTTTTGTGTGTCCGGAAGAAAAATTCCAGCAAGTTCTCGATAAAAGACAGTGTAGCGTAGTCATTCTACTGGGAATGTTAAGCCCTCGATTTTCATGCTTAGAACCCCCACTTTAAAAAAGCCAGATTAGCTCATCATTAGGTATGTAGGAAGATGCGCATATGTATAGTACCTACACATTTTCTTTCATACTTACTCTATTGTCCCCTGTAAATTAAAGGTCGTTTAGTACAAAAGTTGAAGTCCTCTCCAATTGTATTTTTCTCCGTAAAACTGCACCATTATCCAGTACTATTGAAATTCATATAATCAACATTAGCTCAGTTGATTTTCATCTTTGGAACATAAAACCCATGTCAGCAACTTTATGTTTATATTTTTAGGATCATTATAAAATTTTGGATGACTTTATATTGTAATGCACTGATATTGTACTCTATGTGAAACCTCTATAATAACTGGACAATTAGTGTCTGTCTGCATTCCTTATGAAGGAATAATTTTTTATATGTCTGCCTCCTCTTTAAAATCTCAAGAATTCTCTTGAGCGTAGGTAGCCAATAGCCATATAATTATTATTTTCTTCTGATGAGGATGAGATAATGTTCATATTGTCGACTAGCACTTATTTATATTTTTAGTTTGTAATAGTACTAAGCAATAAGCATTTCAAATTGTTTTATCCTCGGGCTGCTTTATAACACTTGCTAGAGATGAGAGATAATTAGCTTCATAATACGCTGTATTGTAAATTGCAGTCCGGGGATGCTGTGACTCACTCTAGCGCTGTAGTGGTGCAGTCTTACTGGAATTATTAATTTTTCCGCTTATTTTCATAAATAGAAATGACTGTTCATGTAATAAAACTGAAAAATTTAATAGGTTTGCCATTGTTGAAGTAAATACACTCATCAAATGTGTTATATGTCTTGCATGCATGTATGCAATTTCACTCGTCTGACGAAAGACATTCCAATTTCCAAAAAAAAAAACCTATTATAGGGAAAGGATAGGCTGTTCCCTTGATTTTACATCAAATACTTGACGCATTTAGGGACCCAAACTGTAAGCAATACGTATATGTACATGTATGAAGATATATGACCCTTGCACGCAAAAACCTCGATTATAGTATTTATAGTTACTTATGTCGCCGCCTTTATTTAGGACCCCGAAAAGGGAATACATTTGTTACAGCTGCTAGTCTAGTACTTCTAATGATATGGTGGAAGAAATGCATTTAATGATGAATTTAGGGGGAGTGTTCAATAATAAAACAATCCGGAATTATTCATTTCTATTTCAATACCAATTTTACCTGAGTGTTTGATATTTTCAGTTGAGCAAAAAGAGTGTACAATGTACATGATCATTCTCAACCTTACATAGATCTGCTGCATGCAAGCAGCGCTAATGGGCCCTAAATACTTGTTATAGTTGCTCTATTCTAACCATATAAAGAGAATGGTAACAAGAATGGTAATATTGGTAATGGTGATGGAAATAATGGCATTAAGGGATGACTTTCAAGAATTTCTGTGCAGCTAACGATGCAGCTTCACATAGGCATATAGTAAGTCTCAAGTCACTCTCATCAACGACATAACATCATTATAATGAGTTTGCAGCCTTAATGTTATTGTTGGTACGGTGCTGATAAATAAGCGGTTTATGAGTTTGGTTTACTTTTATGTTGGTCTTGGTGCATCTCCTGTTGAAGATTTCACAGCATTCATTCACACCTGCACCTGTTGACTTCAATATAAAAATTCAAAACGTCATACATGATACAGTGTTCCTCCATGTATACATTCACTCACTACATTCCAATATTGAATCCAAAATGTTTGGTATGAAGTGGTGTACATGTACCATTATCATCAAAAAGATGAACCATAGTTCTTTTTATGTAAAGAATACGGTCATTTTACCATGTGTAGAAAAACCCACCCCTATAATGACAGTGTTCAACTGGTAACAAATGCACTGCAACAAACTGCATGCTGTTGTGGCTCACAACGTCGTTTCGTTGTGCTGTATGAGAGCACTTGTTAGCATTTCTCGAAAATATCTGACTCTAATCTATTGCATTCAAAAAATTGGGAAAAAACGTTTTCCAATAATCTTTTGAATCTTTCAATGCATCACGTTGCAAACCTAACTTTCATTTCCTACAAAAGACCGAAAAAAAAATTCTACATGTATCCACTTTTACACGCTCATCAGAAGACAAGCTATCTCAACAGATCTACTGCAATTATTCATTCTAAAGGCTGTTTTAGTTTCCACACCTTGATTTTTTGAATAAAATATACATTTGTATTACTATTAAGTTACTTTCGGCCACGAACTCAAATATTATGTAGCGTCTGTATATGGGCAACATATTGTTCTTAAAGCATCTTGCGGTAAGCAGGTTCTCTCTTGACAGTAAAGCGTTTCTTGTCGATAAGGGGAACCTAAAGTAGATGAATGGTTCCATCTTCCATTATCCAAAAAGCAACACTCACGAAGAGATTGTTATATTCTTCTTTTTAATCCATGCATAAGGATCCTAACATACCTATGTACATATTTTCAACCTGTTGCAGAACCATTTTCATTATATATGCATATAGCGCCCAAATTTAAGTATAAATCGCACAAATTTTTCTTTTCATATGAAACTGCTAAGTCGTCTTGTGCTTTAGCTTTAGAACGTAAAAGCCTTTTAGCAGTTGAAAGGTGCAACAGGTTTTTTTTATATTCAAAAGTTAGAGACACAAAAATGTAATAAAGAGCTACAATACCTTCTCAACATTGTTTCTTGACTCAGTCTGTGCATATAGCCGCAATAAAGCTCCAACTTAAGAATATCAATGTATACGATGGTGTTCTTTCTTATGATGATGACTTGCATACCTGGGACCTGCTAGGCTCACAAACGTATAGCCTTGTAGCTAAAATTGTCTTATATTTTTCAATAGGGGCTCTTTCCAACACAAAGGTAGTGCAATCATTAAAGCTATCTGTGCGTAATCCAAAGTGTGTATATGTGTGTGCATGCATACCAAAGTTGCATTGTTTAATAGGGGCTCTTTCCCACACAAAGGTAGTGCAATCATTAAAGCTATCTGTGCGTAATCCAAAGTGTGTATATGTGTGTGCATGCATACCAAAGTTGCATTGTTTACCACTAGCCCAACAATGTATACACAGAAAAAAATCCGTCTACCTTATACGAACAATTATTGTTACTAGTTGCCGCCAACGTAAAGGGAATGCAGTGTGTTTCTGTGTGGTGCATCAATAATACTGCTCTGGTCTTTTATGCATTAATTTTGATAAATCTGCATACTTCTTAAAAAGCATAAAGAAAGAACACATAAGTGACTATGCTGAATACTGAAATGAGAGAAGAGGTCAATTTGCTTCTGCCGCAGTTCCCTTACATTACTTTTTGTACCTGTCTTGAATAAATATAGTAAGTATAACAAAAGAAGATATTGCCTACGCATGAAAAAATCTTTACACACCTTTTTATAGCTCTTCCCCTTTTAAAATAAAAGTTGTGAAGATAATAAATCTCTAGCAAAGCGGAGTGCAAATGTAGCTGCACCAGTAAGGACATAATGCTACAAACAGGTATGGACCAAGGGTGGGAAAGTGGGAAAGCATCAAATCGTGTCCTTAGATTCACAACCAGACACTTGAAATCGTGTCCGATACACAACCAGACAAATGATTTTGTGGAAAAACACATACCCAGACAAGTGATTTTTGGGAAAAATTGAGATCGTATACAGAATGCATGTAATCTCAGTTTCCCGCAAAATCATTTGTCTGGGT
>JAHZMZ010002988.1:0-11596 GCA_027743805.1 Lepidocyrtoides sp. E14 | reverse complement strand
ATTTTTGTGTGAAGTATATCCTTGAGGCTGCAAAGGAATGTTAGTTGGTCAGTAGAAAAAATAAAACATTTTTCAATTATCATAATGCATGGTCACACCTTTTTGAAAAAGTGAGGAGCAAACTGTTTTAATAGATTTAATTCATCTAATAATTTAATAAATCTATCAACCAATATTTATTGTAGTTTTTTACAGTTACTCATTTTGAGTTGAATGTTTACACTGCTTAACTTAATTTGCATTAATAACGTTAATGAAGAAATCGTAAAGTTATTTTTTCAGGTTAAGGACCACATCGATTATAAAGTATTTGTTGTAAAAAAGTTGTCAGGAACTGAGGAAATCTGAAAACAAACATGAAAAGTTAAGTCCATAAAATCTGCATTTACAGTTTTAATTTTTTTTTTTGGAAATTTTAAGTGAATTATTTTTATTGTAAAATTACCTTATAAAGGCATGCCAACAATGTCATTACTTTTAATGTTGGAGGTAAATCAACTTGCTCTGCGCTTTGATATTTTATCTTCCAATCTGTCCACTGTATTGATCCGGAGATTCTTTTTTTTAAGCCTCTTTTCGCTTGTAAAATAGCGATAGTGACACCGTCATCATTTGAGATCTGGAAAAACAAAATACATACGTCATTTTCCTTCAAGCTAAAAATCTCATAATAAATAACTTGCATGCAAATTGTCTGTAAGCTATTGTTTTTGTCCTGTCTGTCTGTTAGTTGGTCCGTTTGTCTGTTTAGCTCTATAACTGCTGAAGCAGAGAAATTAAACCTTTTTAAATTATTTTCAAAGATAGATGTCATATATGTCAACGGCATATGTCAACCGTTAGAAGTTGATACTCTCCAGGTTTTTGTCAAATGTCACCCGGGTAATATTGATTTTTTTTTGTGGTATATGTAATCAAACGCTATCTTGGTACATTCACATCATACCCGGTTATTTTCAAATTCTGGCTACGTAGTATAACCACGCATTGTCCAGCTACTTTAAGGTATAACTTTAATGTATAAGGCATAATTTCGGGTACAGTAGTAGGGTATAAGTTTGAATATTATGGATTAATATTGATCAAAAATGCGCATGCAAGTTTACTTTTTGTTTACACCGAAGCATTAACTATTTTATTGAATTATCATATTTGATGTTATTTGAGTGTTTTATAATCCCTACTTTACCCTACATATATCTAAGCTTACCTCGATTAACTTTGTAAAGTGGTTTGACTCCCGTAATGTCCATGTACTCTGGCTACCCACGTCATTGATCGTCATAGTAAACTTCCCAGTAAATAAATTACATCCAATTTGAATCCAACCCAGGTATTCATTCGAACCCGGAACATGAACATGAACAAACTTTGTCGCTGTGCAAATAGAGGCCTTGGTTACGCGAGACAAAGAAGGTCCTACATTTGACCTTGCAGATAACCCAATCACATTTTCCCCGTTTGGCATGTAGATACAATACTCATCCGCATCAGAAGTAGAGCCCCAACGAAAATGCATTTTTGACCTAGGTATACTCACAGAAATGTTGCCTACATGTTTTGTAGGAGTGATTTCAAGAGAATGTTGCGATTTTAAAAACTTCACACAAAAACCGTTAGCTTCCGAGAACACACTAAAATCCAACACTTTTTTATGGCGAGCTTGGTACGAGATTATTTCAACATTTTTTCTGCTTTTCTGTGAGCTATGAAGTATTTTCTCCATTTTTAGAGCAGTTTTTTTTTTAATTTTGAAAAGTTTACTTTTCTTTTTAAGGCACCAAGAAATTTTCGCTGTTCACTAAAGGAACATTGAACGCTTCAGTGAGAAAAATCATGCGCTTCTTATTAGCACGCGTCATGTGTGTCCGAAAAATGTTTTGTGAATAACCTCATCTCAGTTTACGGCAGAAAATGATTCTGTTTTATTATGCCATAAAGTTCTTATCTCCTGTCCTGTCCCAGGATATAGAGTCAGGTGAGAGATAACAAGCTCATTTATCATCACATGAAAAATGTCCTTTACACTGAAAACTGACATTATCGCAAAGTTGTTATCCAAACGAGATCATTCGCCTTGGATAAAAAAGGGCGTGCAAAATACGTGTCAAAATATACCTATTAAAAGCTTAGGCGTTTTAGGTTTCAAAAAATAAATGATTTTTAGTTTGCTAGTTAGCCACGCCACGTCGATTAGGAAAAAATACGGCAGGCAGGCAGGTAGTGTTTGAGTTTCCTCATTTGAAGGAAGCAGAATGGTGAAACAATATGCAAAAAAAGTGTTAGCGGAACAATTTTGTTTTTGTAAATATTTTATTGCGGTATGCTAACCAATTTGAATGGTAAACATTTTAAGTAGGTGAGGATTACTTTGCGGTAGATATGGACATTCCTGTGAATAAAAAAGGGCATGCAAAATACGTGTCAAAATATACCTATTAAAAGCTTAGGCGTTTTAGCTTTCAAAAAGTAAATGATTTTTAGTTTGCTAGTTAGCCACGCCACGTAGATTAGGAAAAAATACGGCAGGCAGGCAGGTAGTGTTTGAGTTTCCTCATTTGACGGAAGCAGAATGGTCAAACAATATGCAAAAAAAAGTGTTAGCGGAACGATTTTGTTTTTGTAAATATTTTATTGCGGTATGCTGACCAATTTGAATGGTAAACATTTTAAGTAGGTGAGGATTACTTTGCGGTAGATATGGACATTCCTGGTTGTTGTTTTAACAAAGAGCAGAATAAGTAAGCTTATAAAACTTGATGCCTAAATATTGAACATAGGATTAAAGCACTATGAACTTATAATGTGCCATAATATGGCACAATATCAAAACAGCACAAAAGGGATATGAGAGTGGGAGGAAATGTCTGTCTATGTATCTGTTTCTCTGTTCGAGCGATAATTCCTCAACCCCTTATTTACTTTAAACAAAATTTTGTACGCCTTAATACTAAACCTCTAGGACCTTTGGTATTGAAAATCAGCATTCTTGGTGAACTATAAAGGTCAAAGATCACCACGATTTCCAAAATATTGCACATCACATTATTTTATAACTCTCTACACCCTAACTGCATTTTAAAAAAAAGTTGAAAAGGTCACACCAAAAAGGCCAGGTCATTTTATTAGTACACGTACTTCAATATGTTTAACACTAAAATACCAAGTTGAAAACTGAAACTCTATACACAAACCAAATCAAATATGGAGAACTTGATGGTACCACTTATTTTAAAACCGAAACTCAACAAAAGGGTCAATGCTCAAATTTTTAAATAACAAATTAAGAGCTGAAACTCTAAACTAAATCAAATCAAAGAGAATCATTTTATCCACTATATTACAGCATATTATATATTTATATTCATATATTTCATAATTTTATTGATATACACGTGATCAGTATACATATTCTATATACATTGAATATTATTAACATTCCCACAACAAATTATAAATATATGATTCTATTCATATGGCACATTTCTCCATATGTTTACATATTAATTAAGTTATGACTCATAATCACGAGGGCTTATGAGTTATAGAAATGTATTTTTTTCAAACAGTACCAACAACCATGACAGCTTATTGATTTTCATAAATCTGTAACATTGGTAAATAATTACTATTTTTTACTGTAAACTTATGCAAAGGGTAATGCATAAAAACCTCTGAAATATGTTATTATGAAATCACTCAGATTTTTCAAGCCTTCCGGTTGACATTTTCTATAACTTTAAAATGACTTTGTCTCCTCACCATTAGAAAGAAAGCTGAAAGAATTTCCATAGTTAAACATATGCTTTGATACATTTTCTGAATATTTCAATTACAAACTAAAAATTACGTATCACCCTGTAAATAAATTTACTCACGAATTAGATGCAAAAGTCATATGCAGCCGTAACGGATGCAATAATATTCAGTCATCGGACGTATAAATGGAACATTCAGGATGTAGGCAAAAATGTAAATTAGCAGCTTGACTTCCATAAATTATTGTGCATGTAACTTATTTCATTACTAAATTCTTCTAACCGTAAATCTATAATAATAGCACTTCTCAAACTCTGAAAAAAAAACCATTTCCGCACGTAAAACACGTCATTGGTATCGCACTAATTTACTCAACTTTTAAAACCTTGAAGCAACCAATTTCTCTCGTACATTTTGTATTTCGTAGCAACTAACTCACGCCAAGGTTTTTGCACGCGTGTAGGAAACTAATACATGTTCAAGCTTACTTTGGATAAAGTATTTCCGGTAAATTCTAGCATTTTTTTTTTGTTTTCTGTGCATTTTGATATTTTAACTAAAAATAGCATCATGACCACACCAATTTTTCTTAAAGTGATAACTCTCAATGAAAAGCTAGACAACTACGTTCTTCACTCCATTACCAGACGCTTACAATGGCACCCCAAAAAACTGGAATGGGTGATTTCAACAAACAAGAAGAAGAAATTGTCCTTGCTTAGCTTAATAAATTATGGCGTACTTTGCGGCGTACTATTTCTCCCTGCGTTTTTATTACTTTTTGTGAATTATTTCCTTTCTCTGAATTTATTCCCATGCATAGTTATCATGGTTTGGTGTAATGCTCTTATGGCCATGTCCTTCCTGTTCTTTTTTGACCTGCTTTTAATCAGATTTGGAAGGGATGTAGTACCCTGCATAAATTACATGATGGCGCAAATGATGTCCCCTCAAAACCAGATAACTCTAACAGAGGTTGAAAACGTATCCCTGTTCAAAGGTAAATGCCATGCTACCCAAGTTTTAAATAAAATTTTAATTTAAAAAAAATAGTTATAATTTTTGTCTCTTTTTTCCACAGAAATTTGCAGTTGGTGCAACGGCTCTACTCCAGATATTCTCACAATTTTACTTTCCCTTGTCTACCTTCTTGTTCATTTTTTCAGCTTTGCAAACACTGTACTCGGACCTTACTACAAATTTGATCCAATATCTGTCTTTATTCAACTTGCGTTTGGATATCCTAAAGATCCTGTTAAAAAAACTGTTACTTTTATTTTCACTCTGATAATCACCGTTCCACCAGGTTACACGGCTAGTAGTGTAATTCGATCTTTTCTCACCCTGGTTTTTCATGCAGGGGCTATTCACTACCAACTTGAGCTAGATTAGATACAGATGTCAAAAAGAAGCGCAAATTTCATGGTGTGCGTAGCTTACTGAAAACTGTGCATCTGCTTTCAAATTTTGTATCCAATTATGACAGCATTGATAAGCGTTGGTTTTTCAATGGCATGCTTTCTCCTGGTTATAGCTATAAATGGAACCCTGCTGGGCTGGAAATTTTTACCTTTGAAATATTACCCATCCTGTCCAGTAAGCATGTTATGTCTTTTCTGCGTGGTGGACACCATTTTAGATGGAGTTTGCCAGTATCATAAAGATAGTCATGGGATAATTAGTAATTTAAGGGGAAGTTTAAGTGGAAATGTGGTGATGTACCATTATCGACCTTCATTGCCACGCACGATAAGATCTTTAAGGCCTTTGTGTGTTTCGGCGGGAGTGTATGATTTGATAGATAGAAGCTTTAAGGCAATGTTTATGAATTTTGTACAGATTAAATTGATGGAAAGTGCAATATTTTTTTCAGGGTGGGTTGCTACTCATTTAGACATAACAGAATTGTTTCAAATGTAGAGGGTGCTTTTGGTATGCTGAAATAAATTTGGATTTGGAAAAAAAATTCATTTCGTATTTTTAATTTTAATTTTATTTCCTCAGTGTTAACGCTTTTCTATTAGCACCAATTGCAATGCTACTCGTATTGAAAACTTAAAGAAGACGAGGGGCGTTAACCGATCAAAAAAGTTGGAGTGCAGAAACTGTATTCGCATTGGTCTCGTCGACTTTAAATATTTTGTTAACAAGCGCGTCCCTACCAATTCATTACTTCCAGTTGACCTACTTTGTTCTTGTGATAACTGAAGACATCCTTTTTGCAAGGCAATCTGTGTTTTAAATTTGTGCAATGTCCTCACACACACTGGCCTTGTTAAGCATTGCTGGAAAGTGGAAGCAGACAATAATCAGTGTCACCCCAACTGATGCCAAATTAGCGAAAATTAAAACAGAGCTAATGTGTAATTCATGGAATTTGGAAATGAGAATGAAAATTGGAATGGAGAGGACGGTAATAGCACCGATAATGTACAAAGGCATGAAAAGTCTGCGATGTATTCTGTTGTACATAAAGCATAACAAATGTATTTGGCGATATAGCTTTACTGATTCCAGAAGGTCCTCCAGTGATTTTGCGGAAGTTAACTTTCTGAAAAAAAAGATTTAAAATAAAATTTGCAAAGCTTTCCGGTTTAAATAATAGCTAATTAATTATTAATCTTCTACCTTTGAAGCACTTGAAGTGTTGACGCCAAACAAAAAACTATTATGTGCAATTAGCAAATGTATCATGGCGTTTATAGCGCCACAATTTGTATAAACTCGCATGCACACATACAAATATAGAAAAAGTCCAAAGCGATTCGCCAATTTAAAAAATGACATTCCAAACAAAAGTGGACAAGTCGTTTCACCTTCGTCCCTGACTAATAAAAACGAAGGCACTAAATTCCACGCCACACTTGGATCAAAAGCGCCAGACAATGCATAAAACACTGAGGTAATTATCACCACAGTCATGTGCGTTTTGCTTGCAAAAGAAACCATTTTCCTGCCAGTGTCCCTTTCACACGGCCACATTTCTTCATTCCTGATATTTTTCACTTCAAAAAGAATCAGTTGATTCATAAACTCACAAAAATTTTCACAATTTCTCACATGAAATAGAATAGTCACTTGAAAGAAAAATGCAAAAAATACAAAGAATAAAACTGTAATTCTCTCAAACATGGAATGATTTTCAAAGCAAGCTCGAAAAATTCCTAAGCAAAACGCAGATGTTAAAATTACTGACTGATATTTCCAGCTGTGCTTTATAAATGAAGGATTTACTATAAAAAGGCAGTGGTCAGGAATATCTTTATGGAATTTTATACAGTATGGATTGTTGAAACATGGGAAAATATTCCATTTGTTTGCCAATCGAATTACCATGCTCGCATCAGCTATTAATTTGGAAGAGAGCAGCATATTTTTAAAATGTTTGTAGAGCAAGAAAGCTTGCGTTACAAGTTAATGTTTAATATTTTTCCAGAAGTTGATTATTGTTGGTAGACTTGACAAACGTTTTCAAACACGTTTTTATGACGATTTTACTCAATTTATATTACGATTGACAGCTCCAAAATATAAGCTGGTAAAGGTTTGTTTTTCATTTGTACTGTCAACAGCGTTATCAAAACAGTAGTCAAGCTTAAAGTGACAATGATTGACGTTAAGGAACGCCTTAGCTATGTAACGTAAGTAAGTTATGTTAAAACATCAATATTTTTTTATCATCTTTATCGTCTGCTTCCACGATTTATCTATTCTGTTGGCTACACAGAAAATCAATATTTACATAACTAATTATGCGGCATGAATATTGAAAAAAGTATTGATAAGCAATAAGCACTATAATACGGCATTTACTGATTATTTTACAAAATATAACTTATTATTAAATCTATTGTGAAATCATTCCACCTCTCCAGGTTGGTCAACTAGAGTTTCATTTATGTTCGCGTGGCAAAGGTCAAAGGTCAAAATGGAAGAATAATATATGGTCTCGAGATAACCCAATAAGCACAGAGTTTTAATACCTTTTTTTTGGTAAATACAAAAACTTACATACTAAAAATTATTTAGGTACAATAACATGCCAAGCAGCTTTGCTCAAGATTACTGCATGACATCAATCTTGTATTGAAACAAATCTACTTGGGTTTGGGAGACACAAAATCTTTAGGGAATAAAATTTGACGTTTTACTTTGGTGATTATTAAAACACAAAGAAACTATGTACAAAATTTTACCTTGAAATTGGTGATTAAAAACAGACAGAAGTATGTACAATCACCAAAATGTTGGAAAACCGCTTAATCAGGTTTAGAAATTAAATAGGTTATTGAACAAAAGAATAAATCCTGTATAATTAAATTTTAATACATGCAATCATAATCTTTAACAAGCTTACAAAAATTCATGAAAATAGCTTAGCTTAGGCAATTGAGTAAGCTATCTAGAACTAACTAAAAATACTTAGCGACCCTAAAAAAGGTACCTATACTTGAGAACAATCATTTTTTCGTATTGTACTATTTATTTTAAAAATATTCCCTAATGAAGAATAATTCAATTGTAGCATTTCAGTGGTAAAGTTTTGTGGAAAATTTTTTAGTAGTAAATTTCGTTTTAAAACAATATAACACATGCCATGTTCTTGGTTTGCAGTGAGTAAATACAATTTAAATTTTTTCTAGAAGTCAGAAAATACAATTAAATTACTTTTTTTTTGAATTTTCTTTACTTTAATTGCTAGCTAAGTATTCCAAGTTTGTATCCGCATTTTAAATGATGATTTGACAACCCCAACCAACCCTTTTCGATGAAAAGTGCTAAGACTGGACTGTATTTGGACGCCTGTATCAGCTGACCACACAATACCCGTAGTAATTCAAGGGTTCTTTTATTGTGAAACTACGCCTCAGTTTTTTTATTGAGTTAATTTCAATACCTTTATTCAGCGATTAGGGTTCAAGGTGATGATAAGCAACACTGCTGTTTAATTGCTTATCTAATATCAGTAAGTGATCGAATTACCTCATACATACGTCATCAAAATGTCTGCCAGTAAAAGGGCTTCAGCAGGTAGCAATGATAAGCCGGTGATGGCGAAGAAGACGAAGAAGCTCTTACTTGATGACTGTCCTCGTGTCCCCGCAGCTGACCCTTCATTTGATTCGGGGAACTGTACTAATCTTAAGGAGTTACGACAATTGACTGTCCCCGTGTCCCCGCAGCTGACCCTTCATTTGATTCGGGGAACTGTACTAATCTTAAGGAGTTACGACAACAGCAGAAAAAAAGAAAGAAGGTTTGTAGTTGATTGAATAATTAAAAAAAAAGAGTTGATTTTTTGTAGTTTTCCATTTAGTGTTAATTAATTAAGTAGCTATTAATTAATTGTGTTCAGGCAATTGAGAAGACTGAAAAAGAAGAAGCGAACTTGAAAGCTGAACTGGAGAAACTACAGAAACGACGCCGGCACAACGACGTTGAAATGGACGTGATAAATCGATACTGGAGCCAACTTGACGAAGATATTAACATCCTTTTAAGGAGATTTGATGCGGAGGCTTCGTTTTCAACTGAAGTAACTGTTAAGGAAGAAGGAACTGACAGTAGAGTGAATACTGAGGATAAAATAGATTCAGATAAGTGCCGCTCCACTGAACTATCCACCAGTATGATGCACTCGCTAAAAGAATCGTTAACAGAGAGAGCACTTAAGTCAAGCCAAGCCGTTGCCAAAATCATTCAGGTACTTGAACGCCTCCAAAAGCAAAACAAGAGGATCACTACTCAAATCCGTGATGCCAAACAAGCAGGCCAAAGGACTCTAAACAAAGCAGTGGCGAAGTATAACCTCCAGTTGGAAAAGGAAAATCAAAGGATCCAACAGCTTAACTCATATCTTCAGACAAGATATGACGAAATGGAGAAGGAAATGAAGACCATTCAAAAAAAGATAATCGCGCAGAAAGCAAGAACAGGCGAGTTAGAACTCCAGCCGGATGATCGTAGATGGGATATTTCTAAAGCGATTGCAGAAAACAGCAGACTAACAAATTATATCGATGAACTAGTTGAAAAATATGCTAATCTGAAGCAGTCAATCGATTTCTCGTCATCATCATCAGAACCAGTCAAGGACGAAAGTAGTGACCTTGGACAACAACCAAAAATTGAGATGAGTGAGATGGAACTTGAGAATCTAAAAATCGGTCGCGAAGAACTAAGTAAACTTGTTAGCAATCGGTTAATAGAAATTAATGAGTTTAAGCTGAAGCAAGAAAAAAATACAGAGGAGCTGGAGGGTCTTCGCAAGAATATTCAAAATCTACCAGAATCATTAGTAATCGAATCAACCGAATACAAGTGTCTCCAGTCAAAGTTTTCGGTTGCCTTTAACGAAAACAGGAATCTTCGAGCTGACCTGGAAAAACTCAAACAAGATTTGAGCTCATTAAAAACACATTTTTCAACTGAAAATCACCACGGGCAACTGGAGAAGGAAGAGGTGAAAATGAGAAACGCATTAAACATTGGATTCCAACAACTGAAAGAAAGTTTGGCTCATTTTCGCCTCAAGTTCGAAAAGGTTCGGAAAGAGTTCCAGACTAGGTTGAATTCTGACAGAGAAACTGATGAAACTGGTGACGGATCTACAGCAATGCGAAAAAAGATAAAAGGTCTTCAAGAGTCAAATCGTTGCATCAAGGGAAAAATTCAATGGGACAGAGAGCAGTCCAAGGAAATTTCTGCAAAGAACGAAAATTTTATAACTCAGAACTGGAAATTGGAATCGAAGCTGATGAAATTACAACAAGAAAAGCTGTCTGCGTCAAAAAATATGATGGAGAATGACCCTAATGATTCCGAGACAGTTAGGAATCTTCGGACTCAACTGAAGAATGTGGTGAGTGAAACAACCGAAATGAAGTATACGCTGGACATGTACAAAAGCGTAAACAAAGAGACTCGAACAAACGAGCAGTTAATAGAATCAGATAAGAAAAATCGAGATGAGATTGAAGAGCTGAAAAAAACACTGAGATGGTTAGAGTTTGAAGAAGAATTAAAAACAAAAGAGGAAGTAGCCGAGAACGAAAATTTAATGGAGCAAATAAAAGAACTAAATAAGCAATCTAATTACTTGCAACATCAAGTCACCATCAAAACCCAGGATGTGGAGGGAATAACAAATTTTCCAGTTTGGAAAAGACTGGAACGAAGGTTCGAGATGCACTAATGAACCAGGTGCAAATACTGTTTAAGCAATGTACAGAACTGAAACAGCTTACTGACGCCAATGAAGAAAAGGTAAAGGTAGACTTTGAAAAATTGATTGCCATGGAAGCGGATAATTTAGAGTTGCAAAAAACGGGAGATATGCACCGAATAAATGCTATTGAAGCAGTTCAGTCCGCTTATGATTTGCAACTAAAACTGAAACATTATCAGAGATTGGTTAAAGATGTGGTGCAGATGGTCTCCGAAAAGAGTACACTGTTGGAAGGGAAAACTACTAAAAATCAGAAACTGCAGGAG
Organism: Lepidocyrtoides sp. E14; assembly: GCA_027743805.1. Classification (NCBI taxonomy): domain Eukaryota; kingdom Metazoa; phylum Arthropoda; class Collembola; order Entomobryomorpha; family Entomobryidae; genus Lepidocyrtoides; species Lepidocyrtoides sp. E14. The sequence goes on along the minus strand of JAHZMZ010002988.1, from coordinate 343 downwards.
GAGATAAACAAACTAAACCGGGAAATACCCAAGCTCGTTGAGCTGAAAGAGAAAGGCACTGTAGATAAGGTGGCAATGGAGGTGATTCGAGAGTATAAGGAGACTCTGACATGTTCAATTTGTAAGGATAATTATAAGGATACTGTGCTCATCAATTGTTTTCATGCATTTTGTGATGACTGCTTACGCACTCGGATTAAACAAAAGCATAAGAAATGTCCAAAGTGCAGTACACCCTTTGGAATGAATGATCACCACCGATTATTTCTTACCTAAATAAATATTAATATGGTAATGGAATGTTTAATGCATGTAAATAACTTGCATTCTGTACGCTTTGACG
>JAHZMZ010002987.1:0-12078 GCA_027743805.1 Lepidocyrtoides sp. E14 | reverse complement strand
CGTATGTACGTATACGTATTACTACCAAACTACTTGTGAAGTTACTAAATGCTGAAGTAACGTTATGGGTTGAAAATTTGAACGATGACATTGTAACGTACATACGATAATGCAGTTTAAGTTAGTTTATTTTTAAATTTTGACTTAAGCATCAGAAAAGTTGAAAAATAATTTTTATGCCTAGGGAGTTTTAAAAATGGAAAAAATATCCATTTTTAGCAACCATGCGAACTCGTGCATTTGGGCAAGACTTGTAAGCATAAAAAATGACGCTTTCTTCTCCATTCATAATGTGATTGACCACCGCGTGACGGGAAGAGCAAACAGTCTAAAGGAAGTTTTGCAAAATTCTTTCGTGTTTTCCCAAAAATATGTATAAAAATGTTAATTACAAAATGCAAAATACGCTGCGTAAAGTGCTTAAATTTGATGAACACCAGTAGTTGATTTTGGAATTAGTCAAGTTCCAATAATGTAATTTTAAGTTTGCTAAACTAAATGCATATAAACTCTTGCTGTGAATTTTTTTTAAACTGGTACTCGAAGTAGTCGGAGTCATAAGCAGATATAACTAACTCTCTTGAAGCATTTTTTTGGATTTTTCGTGACCCAAATATATCATAATGACATCTGCTTTACTCATTGAAGCGTTCTCAAATCTACAGAGAATCTCTGAATGTTCATTGTACGCAAAATACTTCTGTCAATATGATGTACGAACAGGTCATTTCAGTTGTGTTTCGAACCTTAAGGAAATATCAAGAAACTGGTACCTCTTTGGTGTCCTTGTCACTATGGTATTATGGTCGATATCGACGTTTTACGCTGTTGTTTGTCTACCTTCAAACAAAATATCCCTAGATTTGCAGTTCTTCATGCTCATACTGTATTCAATGGCAGTGGTCTACATTGGCATCAATTGTTCATGGCTTTCAATCATCTTCAGAAATATTGAGTTTACGGGATACTTCAATCTGATTCATGATCTAACCGAAAGAAATATGCGACTTAAGGGACATTTGATAAACGAGAAGCATTCAAACATTATGCGTTTCCTTAGACTAATGTTAATTGAAATAAAAAAAATCGTCAGTGGAAATTTCAACAAAATTGATAAAATTGGATTGTCAATAGCTGTCGTTGTCTGTATGGTCTTTGTACTACCTGTGGTTTTATTCCCAGCTATGTTTATAGTAAGAAAAGAAGCACTAGCTCATATATTGAGAAAAGAGCTGAACTATGAGGAAGTGTATTCACGCTGGATAAGTCTATTAATTCGGACAGTGACAGCATTAATTACGACAACTCAAGGAATAGAAATGTTTAAAACAATCAGTTTCTGTTTCATTGCAACAATAATAATTGGCCAGCAGACTTTATTTTGTGTTACCTTTGTGCAAAGTGTATTGAAAAAAGATATACTTCAGGCAGTTAATGAATATCTACTTCTACACCACATTCATTCAGAAGCAGTAAACTTTTCAGCCACCTATTTGTTTATCATATACGAAGGAGGCATTTTCGCAGCAATTTTATCTCTAACGGGTACATTTGTTGGATGGAAATTCCTTAGTCCAATGATTTACTGGATTAACCCAGCAATGGTCATTACTGTAATAATTTTCATAGCGATCTGTACACGATTGGGTTCAAACTCTGAAGCATGGAGTAGAGAACTTATTCGAGAGCTGAGGTTTCAAGTAGGGTCAAATTTTGTCGGCAGGCAGCGAAAAGAAATAATAATGCTACTAAAATCCGTGAAACCTATAACCTTCTTTGTTGGTCCAATTGGATACTGGAAACCGGACACACGAACAAGAATGTTTAATACAATAATTGAGAACACGACAAATACTGTTACAATGTTTCTCAGTGTGTTTTAAGCTGTAAATAAAATATGTGTATTCCTAATTGTTTTCAGTATTAGTTATTGATTGTAACTATTGCTATTTAAAGCAATAATTGACTTAACCGCAGACATTTTTTGTCTTATTACATGTAACACAATAGGCATTTTACTCTCTGGGATTGTTTATGACCGAACTTTTTCAATCTCGGAAAGAAGAGAATTTTGCAACATCACTGAAATTTTGTTATTCATTTTCTTCAAAACATTTTGGAAACTTAATTAGTTTCATTAAAATTCATTTATTCCTTTATTAAACTTGCATTACTGCTTACAGTATTTATTTTGTTACATGTAACGAAAAAAATTATTCAAAATACTACCAACTACCCAATATCATAATAGCATCAAACACTCGTACAACTATTTCATCAAAATAATTTACCAAAAACTCATGATCTATACTTCTAAATGATCCACAAAAAATAATCAAAGGACGAATTGCCCTAATAGCTTTCACATGTCGAAGATAACCTGCATAATTTTTCCTCGCATAAAGCATTCTTGATCGTACTCGGTAATACAATAAAATATCTATTGCCGTCATTATCGCCTTCACAGCATCCGGCAAAAAGAGAATCTGTCCAATTACAAAGACGCCTGCTGTTGCAACAACTGTAACATACAACGGAAGTTCCAGCTTTTCAGAACCTGTGACACTAATGCTACAGAAAACAACTGTAAACCAGAAACATACAAGATACAGGTAATACAAAAACCATTCAATCCATGTGTGAATTTTACTGTAAATGATTCTCAAACAGTGATAAAAATGCGAAAATCTTTCAGATCTGACCAATATCAATCTTCTGATGACATCCTCAGTTTGGTCTAATGCCATCAAAAGTAACATTCCAAAGTAGCATACATTACGAAAAAATTCCAATAGACACATGAGCAGAAGCACAAACCGTATCAGCAGAAGCAAATGTATGGTGCTTCTTTCTCGGTACATTGGGTTGGAAATGAATTTATCGATGCAAAACTTTGTTACGTCAACATCTAAATATAATGCTCCCAATGTGATTGCAAATGGAAGACTAGCCGATCCTGCTATCATTATTAGCATAATTATTCCTCTTTTATCTGAGGATGATGAGACCCATTTGATTTCCTTTTTCTTAACTAAAATAAATGCAGTTAACTAATTAACTTTCTTGAAAGATTCTGCGAAATGTTTAAAAAAATAAAATTGTACAAGTTACCTGATACATAGAGATGATCATGCATTTTTACTATATCGTTGATAGAACTGATGATTCTTTTGCCAACCACAACCAGTGACAGAGCAACTAATGGTGCACACGTGTACATCAATCCGCATATTCCAAAGGTAGCGAGCTTGATAGCGTTTAAACTTTTATCGTGTCTTATCATTCCCCAGTAGAGTCCAACAATCCCGCAAGTTACACCGTGAAGAAACATGTGACTTATTAGAATACCGGTACACAGCCATGAGATAATAGAGTTACTTAGTTTTATAGTCTGAGATGCAATGTCCATCTTATATGGCACAGCGGGGAAATAAAAGAAAGCTAAACGATGCAACTTGAAAGCAGTCAATTGTAATTCTGGCAACATCTTCGTAACTTTTGACACACGTAAAATTCAGAATTGGTTGTGAAAAGAAGAAAACTTTAACTGCTCTCGATTTTATTATTTTCTGCTTAACCTCATCGAGGCTTAGAATCGAATGTTTTGCTAAATTTCTATCCGCCTGGAGGTGAGAAGTTCTTCATTTCTTCTGCACTCGAACCAAAATCAAATATGGCAGGCAACCTACAATAGACGCTCATATAACCACCGACAATTTTATTATTTACAAATTATTTTATTTTAGGTCGTACTTCAAATTGAAACGATTAAACGTTTTCTGTCTCATCTAATATTTAGGTAAATGTAAACATTATATCTAGTAATAGCAAATTCCGAATAGCATAAAAAGAAGCTCGTAACTTATCGGATGTAGGTATTTAGATACGTGTGTAGATTTTTTTTCGACTATTCCAAACATTATTTAGCCTTCTTTGTTGCTTATTCGATGAAGAAATTGTTAAGAAAAAGGCGAATTCGTCTGCAATTATGTACAACATGCATATTAAACACATTGACACATGGATGAACGTAACCTTAATCCATAAGCAACTCGTTAGGTTACCAAAGTAGAGTACAGTTTTGCTTACATAAAATGTAGTAAAAAAAATCCCTACATTATTTAGCTGTTATCCAATCTATTCTACTGTGTAAATACCTATGTATATTGGAGGTATGTGGGGTACTATTGTGTTTATGCCAGTTTACCCGGAGTATCGTATGTATTTTATATTTCCCGCATACGGCAGCGTCTGTTTTTTTATTTAATTTTAACTGTAAAACAATACTAAATGCTTGTTTTATGAATATTTAAAATTTCATGAAAAATACGAGTGGCTTACAGGATTTCGCATAAAAGTAAATTTTCTTTTATTACCGCTCACTCCCAGTCTAAACTGTTTTACTAGGTGTGCTGTTACAGCTTCTGCTAAAACTTTGTTTCGAGGAAAAATTTGTATAGTGGCTCGTCATAAAGTCAGAGTAAGATAATGAATTTTCTGAATACAAGGGAGACAAATTAATGCACACTGATATTGAGTAATTGATAAATAACAAAAAATGGTTTATTGTCAGTTTGTACCCCCGTCATAAGATAAATTGCACAGAATCACATTCTTATATGTCGTAAAAGATGAGTGAATCTATGAAAGGAGCTTGCATGGGCTTGACAGTCACATACTAAACCCAACTGATAAAATACTTATGATTAGTATGATCTGGCAAACTGGCTATATTGTATTAACTAAATCAGTAATTCTCAAAATAATTTTCACCTTCATCTCTTAAAGCCCAATTCTTAGTCAATAAATTGCATAAACCATAACCTTAATGGATAAACACGCACAGAGCTACTTTTTTCAATTCAAATTTGTAGCATTCATTTTAGAATTTATAATCGATCAAAACAATATCCAATATTCGCTCAACAATGTTATCTACAAGATTTGCCACGAGCTCTTTGTCGACTTTTCTAAACGGTCCACATTTTACGACAATCGCATGGAGAGCAGTGGCGTACTTTACGTATCTTAAAGAGTCAACCGCCTTTCTTTCTGCATTTAAACAACCTAACCGTCTTCTATGATAAGAAACAATTTCCTGAGCCATCACACATGTTCTGACAAAGTCGGGTAAAAAGAGCATTTGACCAATTATAAAATATAATGCCATGGCAACCACTAGTAAGAGCAGCGGACCCTCAAGGTCTCCGGCTGCGGTTACAATAATACTACAAAGTATCACAGTGCCCCAAAAGCCTATAAGATACATTGAATACAAGAGTTGTTCTACCCACGATCTAACTCTGTAGTAAATAATTCTAAGGTTATTGTACAAGAATGGAAATTGCTGAGACTTTAAAAATAACAATCTTACAATCACTCGCGTAGATTGGCCTACTGTAACAAGACTGCATAACAAAAAGTAAGAAACTGTGCATGCAAGTTCCAATATGCACAAATAGAGTAGCATTGCTCGGATCAACAGGATTCCAAGTACCGTTCCTCCTTCACGGTACATCGGATTAGACATAAGTTTGTCGACCACAAATTTTGTTACGTCCAAGTCCATGTATAAAGCTCCAGCAGTGCAAACAAATGGAGCAAAGGGTGCGGTTACTGCGACCATTAGAATCATAAACTCATTTCTGACTGTTGATTGAATCTTGTGATGATTTACGAAAGCTTGAGGCAAGAAATCGAGAACAAATGATTAATTAATGTATTGGACTATCAAATATTTTCATTTGTAATTTATTTAATATGTTGAACACTGTGACTTGTACCTTCAGTATTTATTGAAAGTTTGTCATTAATCCTGATCAAATCATTTAGAGAGGTAACAATTCTTTGCAGCACTGGCAGACCGGAACAAGCTATTAGAAATGGCACAGTGTATATGAGACAGGATATTCCAAATACAAGTAGATTTACAAAGTTCAAGTCTTTACATGGGAATAAAATGCCGTAGTAGAGGATGACAGCGGCACAAACAATGCCATGAAGCAACATGTGCGTAAGTAAGCCTAAATGACATAGCCAATTTAGCGGAAATTTACTTAATTTCATTATTTCCTGTGAAAGATCCATTTGAACTGGAATTGCAGGTATATAAAAGAAACCAAGAGAGTGGATTTGGAAAGCTAATTTTTCATTATCCGATAACATATTTGTACACTTTTTTTACTGTTTTTTTCTGGAAAGAATATGAGTTGTTACCTACTCAAACTCAAAAAAGCTTTTGCCTTTTTATAGCATCTATAAAAAAGTTTCCATTTTTTAAGGTACAAGTTGACCTATCACGAGTTTGGGCATCAATTTAAGAAAAGTTATAGAACTGAGGAAAAAAAGGGTTTTGCAATACAAGCTTTTGAATTAGAAATGGGCAATTTTTACCGTCGCGTCCTATCCCAAGACATGTTTTTTCTTGAAGAGGGAGCATTTTTTTAGGCATGATATCAATATTTATTGTGTCGTGTTCGGGTAGCTTGCAAATATTTCTAGTCAAGGCTGGACAAGTAGAAAGTATCAATTTGAATACAAATTTTCAATTATATGATATATATTGAAAAATTTATTGCTATTTTATGGATAGCATGGAAGAGGCAGTGAAAGTAGTTTTTAGGAGGTGCATAAATGTTCCAAAGATAAAACACTTTGTAAAGGCTAAACCGTACATGCATACTGAAGAGAAAAGGAATACAAATTATGCTCATTGCCAATTATCCCATGATAATTGATTGGTGCTTATGACTAGTTGCAAAGTATGTCATTGTGAATGGGAAGTATTTAATTAGACTCATCTTAATGTATCTTATATTTTGGCCATTGATTTTTAAGAAAATATTCTTAGTATTTACTAGGTGGATCTTAATTAACACGTCACTATAATTTAAATATTCCAACATTTTTATTTGTAATTTTTACAATAATAAACATTTGAGCTTAATCCTCAATCCGTGAGTCTCAGGCAAAGTGATTATCCAGTTGAGCATTATTGTCAGCAGGCCCCCCAGTAAAATTAGTATTCCACCACACCAGCTTTAATAAATAAAACAATTTCCCCCAAAATTTAGTTGTATTTGCATAGTTATATCNATTAGTATTCCACCACACCAGCTTTAATAAATAAAACAATTTCCCCCAAAATTTAGTTGTATTTGCATAGTTATATCAGTACTTTTCATCATTTAAAACTTAATATAAGATTACTACTCACGTATAAATATCTGGAATAACTCCGAGGAAAATCCATTGCCAAATGAAAATGAACATTACTTCTGTTGTCCTTAATAAGCCAACCGGTCCGGCATCTTGATACTTGAGTGCCACAGTTATAAACACTTGACCAAGATAAAACACAAGAGCAATGGTAACCATTTTAAAAATATCCACTGGTTCTGTAGGAATATCAATAGTTCCAGAAGCCCAAGCAACCACAGCACACTGTAAAGTCCCCCATAGACTGAATGAAAAATTTGTAATGGAGTAGTGCACTTCTCCTATGAACTTTAAAGAAATTAGTGATATTGTAATACAGACATTAACGGACAATGAAAGCACTACGCCTCACGCAGCTATTATCAAAGTATTACTTAGAATATCATAATATGATAATCAAAATAGTTTCTTTCTGTTTATTTCAGTCTTACCACACTGTTCATATCAAAGTCTGTTTTCTCATTGGTAAACAAAGGTGGTCTAGCAATTAGTGTGACTCCAGTAAATGCAAGTATTGTTGTGAATATCATAAGGTACCGAAATTTCTCCCCGAGAAAAATAAACGCCATTATGTACACCAATATTGGAGATGTTGCATCAATAACAATAACATCTCCAACAGATATGTATTTAACTGCGTAAAAGAAGAGAATCAAAGCTGACGCACCACATATTGATCTTACCTAAATAATTAATCAAAATGTTATAAATTGATACAAATGTCTACTAACTATTTTTAAAGAGCAAAATTGAACTTTTCCAAAAATAATTACCCACAAGTAAAAAAGAAAGGATTTCTTTACACGCTTGGTTGCAGTGTCATAAAATCCCTTAAAAATTGAATTATCAGGGTCAGCAGTCAAGTGATGAAACAGTATTAGGAAGCTTGCTATAATGTTCATTAGCAGAAATGTCCATAGTCCTACGTTGAATGAGTTCAAGTGACTGAGCAATTTTCCCAAAAGGGCACTAAAAGAAAATGTCATTGCAGAACAAACTGTGAGGAATGATCCCAGTAAACGATGGTTTCTCTGACAACAGTTAGTTTGTTCAGGTTCTCCTGCTGCTGATGATGGAGTGTTGTCACGATTTAAAAATTCTTCACTGTTGTTAACCACCGGACTAGAAGCGTCCCTATTATTTGAGTGAAGAATTGATGTGATGCTTAGTTTTGCTTTGTTGCTGGTGTGAAAACCAGTGAGAAAATCACAATCATCCACATGCTGACTAGGGCAAGCTTCTCTGTTACTGTTGAAGTTCATCTTATTTTTTCCTACACAAAAAATTAGCTCAAGTTATGTTTCGAAATGCTGCTAATTTATTTTTATAAATGTGCTTGTTTTGGATCTGCATGCTTCTAGGGAATTTACAAAAAAAAACCTAAGACAATTAGAATTTAATTAAGATTTCCTTTTAAAAAGTTGAAGCAATAATGCAGTAATATATAAACCGTTACGTTTGCACTTTGTACTGTAGTGTGTCTGTTGTGGAAACTTTTCGGTTTTTTTCAACGGAGAAAGAGCAACAGCTGGCTATCAATGTTAAAAATCGATCTGTCTTTTCCAAATTCAGCAGCTGAATGTCAGTTCCAATCTTTTACCCCTCTTACCGTGCTCTACCGTATAGATAATGTGAGTGAGCTTGAAATATAATATGAGACATGAAAATGTGAAAAATTGTGATAATGAATCTTGAAAGATGAAGTTCAAGTAACTAAAATGTTAGTGGCAGAATCTTAATTATTTTTTAAAAATAGTGTAGCTAGAGTGACATTGAACTTGTATTAAAAGAGTTGATGTCATGTACTTAAAAGACGCTGACATTCCAGAATCAGCAACTTTTTCCTGTATGCAAGTCAAATAATTGGCAGTGAGCTGAGCTCTGTATGAACAGCTCCGTTTGTGCAAGAATTTTTCATCGTTTCTTATCGCAAGGTCGTACCACAAGTCATATTTATAATATCAATCTAAACGAAGTCAAAGTGGTAATATTCTGATTAAACAAATGACTTTTGCATGCATACATGGCTTAATTGGGGTTATGGAACCTTGGAGTTGCGACAACCAGAAGATGGAAAGCGAATTTCATGTACACTGTAAAGAGTGTAATGAACAAGTTTCATGAACACAGTGTTTGCAAACTTTTGAATAGAGCCAATAAATTGTAACTCGGTTACGATTCAAAATTATTTACGACTGGTACTGTCATGCATGTTATCTAATTGAGATATTTAATAAGTTGATGATGAAGTCGATTTAATGGGTTGACTAGCTTCTTTATTTCAATAGCTGTATACAAAACGGATTGATAATGTATCATGTCTCAATAACACTAGCACTGAAAATTGACATTTTTCCGAATTTACCACCAACTAGTCACAATCCCACTTTCGACCAGATAAATCATAAGTAGCAGAGTGAGGATTATTACATATTTATATTTATATTTATTTATTTATTTTATTATCTTTCGGTATTTTTACTTATTATTTGATTGGAGTACTCGCACTCAGAACTAAATTACGAAGCAAATTACTAAGTAACTAAAATAAATATATTTAATAAGTTGATGATGAAGTCGATTTAATGGGTTGACTAGCTTCTTTATTTCAATAGCTGTATACAAAACGGATTAATAATGTATCACGTCTCAATAATTGACATTTTTCCGGATTTACTACCAATAGTCACAATCCCACTTTCGACCAGATGAATCATAAGTGTAAGTAGCAGAGTGAGGATTATTACATATTTATATTTATTTATTTATTTTATTATCTTTCGGTATTTTTACTTATTATTTGATTGGAGTACTCGCACTCAGAACTAAATTACGAAGCAAATTACTAAGTAACTAAAATAAAGTTTTCTCTACGATACAATTTTGTCTTCGGAAAATGTGGTTATAACGATCACGATTTGCAATGCTTATTATCCTGATCTCATTTTGTAATTGGTTTATTTCATTTATTTTAAATGATTGAAAGAACACAAAATGTTTTAAAATTTTAACGGAATCCTGTATCACTTAAGTCTCTTGTCCTTCTGCAGCATTTAAAAAATGACTGTAATAATTTGTAACCTAAAAATAGCATAAAAGTTTTCCAAAATACTACATTACGTCCTATGGAGTACACTAATATCACAAATTCAAATAATGCATACAGTGATCTGTTTAGTAATCAGATTTATATAACCTCATAATTTTCAGCAGTGTTTCGTTGCACGAAAATGGAAACCGAAAAAATTTTCAAGGTCATCGGTGCTACAGTAGTAGGTATTTAAAGTTGTCTCTCAGCCTATGAGTCTCGGGCAAAGAGCTTATCCAATTCCGAATTATTGTTAGTAGAGCTCCCAATAAAATAAGAAGACCACCGGCCCATCTGGAAAGTTAAAATAGGTTTCACAAACTCTTTTCAATAATTTGCATCTTATGTAGCCCATTTTTGTGCCATACGTCATGAAGAAATATCGTATTAATATCTTACGTATAGACATCAGGAACAATTGAGAGGAACACCCACTGCCAAATAAAGATGAACATCACCTCCATTGTTCGTAGCAGTCCTACCGGCCCAGCATCTTGATATTTTAAGGCAAAGGTAAGAAGTACTTGGCCAAAATGAAAGACGACACCAATACTAACTACTTTTAAAATATCCCATGGATCAGTAGGGACAGCGAGAACTCCAGACATCCAAGCGACCACAGTGCATTGTAGAGTTCCCCACAAACCGAAAGCAAAATTTACTATAGAGTAGTGCACCTTGTCTAAAAACTTTAAAGAAATCACTGACATGGTCATGCAGAACATGACGGACAACGAAAGAGCCACGCCAGTCTGAAAAATAATACAAAATTGACGTAATTAGAAAAATGCATTTCAAAAGTATATTTTTTCCTAAAACTCACCAAACTGCTTCCGTCAAGTTTTGTAGATTGATTGATTAGCATAGGTGGTCTAGAAATGAGTGCAACTCCACAAAGTGCAAATACCGTTGTGAGCACCATAAGATATCGAAATTTTTCACCAAAGAATATAAATGCCATAATATAAACCAAAATTGGAGAGCAGGAATCTATCACTTCGACATCTCCAACGTTTATGTATTTTACAGCGTGGAAGAATAAAAGTAGAGCGGAAGTACCACAAACAGATCTTGTCTAAAATAAATCAAAATAAAATTAATTTTGCATTGCACACTTAACGCTAACAATGAACACAAAGAAAGCACTTCAAAAAATTTACCCACAAGAAAAAAACGTAAGTTTTCCTTATGCGTCTATTTTCACTGTCATAAATTCCACCCCAAATCGTTTCGCCAGTTTTGGCACTCAGATGATGAAACAAAATTAGGAACACTGCAATTACAGTCATTATCAAAAACGTCCATAGTCCAACGTTGAATGAGTTTAAATGACTGACTAATTTTCCCAAGAGAGCACTGAATGAAAATGTCACTGCTGAGCACACTGCCAAGAATGAGCCAAATAGGCGAAAATTCCGTTGACTAGAATTATTGCTGTGTGAATGAACAATTGGTGCGTCAGAAATGTTTCCAGGATTTAAGAGTTCTTCAGTTTCAGCATCTTCACAGTTAATGCTAAGAATTGGATCTGTCTGAGAGTTATTAAATGAATCCCAGTTTTCTGGTTCCGAATATCCGTTGTCGAATATTTTTGAATCCATTTTACTCATATAAATTTGCAAAAAACTTGCTTTGGGGGAAAAAATCAAAGGTATGCAAACAGTTTGCAAACTGTCTAAAGATGAATGATTAGTAATAACGGGGAAGATTTTTATCAATGAATATCATTTCGGCAAATATGCAACAAAAGTCAATAAATAATTAAACCAACA
>JAHZMZ010002986.1:0-10817 GCA_027743805.1 Lepidocyrtoides sp. E14 | reverse complement strand
ATACGTTCTGGTGAAACGAAACTAGTAAAGTTTTTTGGAATCTCTTCTTCTGCTAGAAACATTTATCGGATTATTATTTCTTGGGATTTAAAAAAGAAAAAAAATTTTGTACGTGACCAAGTCACCATCATCAGCCATCATCGTCATCTGATGTGTTTCTCTTTCTCCCTTCAACTGCTAGTTATTATTACTATTATTATTATTCGCATTTAATAAGGATGAAGTTCTAAAACTTTATAGGGATTTTACTTTTTCTGTATTCAATTCTTTTTACGTTTTTCAATTGTTCCCTCATCTTTTTTCCTTATTCTTCTCAGTGTAATCTGTTTGAGTCCAAAAGGTCTTACGGAACTGCTAGCCTCTATTTTTGAAAATATTTTCTGGCTGTGAACTGGATAGATGTATACCTTTGGAATGACCCAGAGGGTTGCTTCCCTTTGAAAAAGGATACCTGGAGACTGCTCAAAGTTGTAGGAAAGTAACATTATTATGCATACGGTACAGAGAAGCGAGCCTTAATTGGTTCATTTTACAAAGTAAGTTTTGTGGGTACAGGTACAGAGATCCTTAGAGAGAGAGATAGATAGAAAGGGTTGAGACGGATTCTATGAATACCAATTTCATACCTTCTATATTTTCATAATTTCTCCATGAATTGGCATAATAAAAGTAAATGAAACATTATTGCTCACATCTACTTTAAATATTATGTCTCTTTCCTTTGATTACAAAACTTCATCAAGAAGTGGGTTGGTTATATTCTCTGTGGCTTATAATTATCCAAAAAATTTTTTTTTTCACAGAATATTTTCACCCAGCTTGTCAAAATTATGCTTTATATGCAAAACTGTTTTGTAGTACAAGCATCGACCACAAAGTAAAAAGTAGGGCAAAGAATACGGAAATAATTGGAAATAAAGTTGAAAAAGGAGTAAATTAAAACACATGAGGACACAAGAACAAGACAGGTTTCATCATCACATGCAAGGAAATAATGGCGAGTAATAATGCCAAGTACATGGCGGGTATATGTAAATATTATTTATTTATTTCCTCTCTCTCTCTCTCTCTTAATTTTTGTCATACAACAACAAACAAGCAAAACTGGTCTGCTCTACTCACTCTTTGACTTTGGCCTACAGAGAGAAAAAAAAATTTACAAAAGCGTGTAAAGTGGATACAACTACTACTCTATGTACATACAACAGTAGTATTATATAGGCTTGTGCATTCTCATCGTACTTGAGAATTGCTTAGCGGAAACAAGTTGTCCATATTATCAACAATGCATGGAAATGACTCCATAAATATAAACGTTTTTTCCCCTTTCGGTTTAACAAGTTTTATAATTTCCAAAGTGAGCACACAACAAGCAACCCACAATCCGAAACTGTAATAATATGTATGTGTTATGCAGGAGGAGCAATAATAGTATTAAAAAAATTTGTGTGTACTATTCAACATGGAAAAAAATGGTAATAATATTTTTATAATGTACGAAATCCGAATATTACGAATTGAATGCATGTACCTATGAATGTGTGTATATATATATATGTACATTATTTCATTATACATAAATAAGTACTCAAAAAATAAATAAAAATAACCAACTCCCGTGTTTTTGTTATTACTGCTTACTTATTACACTGGTGGTGGTGGTGGTGCTACGCTTTGTTGTTGGCTAGTAGTAAAAAAATTGGATGATAACTGTTTTCTTTCTTTTTTTTGGTTTTAGTGTTTTTTTCATGTGCTTTACATACTTACGAGCTTCTCTTTCTTTCTCATTCTCTCTCTCTCTCTCTGTGGCTCGCTCTCACTCAACATATTTTTTTGCCCTGTAATAATGAAGAAGAAAATCACAAAGAAGGAAAAATAAAAGCAGACAGAAGTACAGAAGGACGTACATAAAGCGAAGGAGAGAGAGAGAGAGGAAAAAAAGGAAAATTGTTGGTTTTGTTGGAATGGGTAGACGTAAAAACGGTTGTTTGGATTTGAAGCTTTTAACTACCACTTTTATATTCTTTTGATGGCTTCTCTCTCTCTCTCTCTCACTCACTCTGCTTGCTTGCTTCCTTCCTTGCCTGTTTATAGGTTTTAGTTTAATAGCCAAGCCTGATCTGAATTTATGGAGGAGGACGACAACGACGAAGTGAAGGAACACTCAACTTATTTTCAAACACCATTCTAGCCATTCAACCATTTAGAGTAGAGTACTAGTAGTGGATATGTGCATGTCTGACTACGAAATACATTTGTTATTACAGTGGTGGTTGTGATGACAGTGATGAAGGTGGAAGAAGTATGTCGACGTGGTAAGTAAGCAAGAAGTACAATGGCCTTATTATTATCTGCCGTAATAATATATGGGAATTGCATAAAAAAAGAAGAATTATTGTTGTCCCATCATCAACAACATCATCAATGGAGGTATAAAATGAATTGGGAGGAGGACATTATTGCATGGTTGAATGAAACGACAGCTATTAAAAAACTTGCTCTGACTAACTTGTCTTTCTTAGCCTGTTCCTTAAGAAAGTTCGGTGTCTTTATCCATTTTTTCCCCCTTAGGAAGGTAAGCAGTTTTACAGGCAGTATTTTCCAAACTTTTAGTTCATTCATTAAAAGATATGAAGGAAAAATTAGAAAGTTATTAAAAATATGATGTTTCCGAAAACACTTGGGTAACTCTACTTTCAGCATTTTACAGCTGCTTTATGGCTACTTTATCGCACACAAAATCTTTTATTTCTTAAAAGTTAGTATTGTCTTGTGTGCGCATTGACAACTTTATCTAAGTTTTTTTTTATTTCTTACTGGAACAACAATACGTTTCTGCGTATTTAAATTTTTTATCTTGTCAGATAAAAAGGTGACTTACATTAATTCTATGTTGAGTGGACCATCAAAGAATATACGGCGCCTGCATTAAATTATACGCATGATTGTTTTCTTCTGTAAACGGTCTCTAAATCTGTCTGAATGATATTGGCGAAAAATAAATCGCGTAAATTCCTTGGAAGGATCATGAAACAACGTCAGGTTGAACTAGGTAATGAAATGAAATTGTTTTTTTTTCTGTGCAGAGGGAAAAAGACTAGTGGATACTTTGAAGCACACACACATTCATGCTTCAAAGAGCAAATAAAAAGTGTGGATCAGCAAGGTAAATTATATATGCACAGAGGGACCTTCGTTTACATTATTATGCAAGTTGAGGAAGAGAAGGTATAGAAGAAAAAAACCAAAAGATATTGGCAGAGCCAAGGGGGTTATTTTCTTCTGCTTTGGTGAATGAAGAGGAAGAGGGAAAGAGAGAGAGAGAGAAAAGGAAGATTTGTATTTGTTCTAGACATGTTTACGGTCTCAACTTTCCAATACTCTCATAGCCAGTCAGATTATTCTTGAAATGCTGAATTGCTTAATGTCAGAGAAATGCTGTTACTACCACCACCATCACTACGGATTACAGTGAAGTACATTTTTACCGGAAAACTTGAAACAACTATTTTCCTTTCCTTCCTCCTCTTTTTCTTCTTCTTCTTGGACATCTTCTCACTGGCGTAGTAGTAGTAGTAGTAATACGAAAGGAAATTGGATTGAGCAAAGAGAGCTTGTCATTTTCATGGAGGAGAAGGAGTGAAAAATAAAATACCTACATTCCTTTTTATGTTTTTTTTACCATTTCTACAAAAAAATACAGTGACTCCGCTACACTTGCGAATAACCACACACACACACTTCCAGCTCTGTGTATTTTTTTAACCCTAAAAATAAATAAGCGTGTTGTATAATATGCGCTTTACCGTTCTAACTGAATGACTGCACAGGACGTAAGCATAGAAAATAAACTAGTGATAAAAATATCATCATCATCAACAGAAGCATTTGTGGTACAAGTAGCACGAAAATGGTGGTAAGAGTTCATAAAAACATGAAATTGTTGCTTATTTGCTTGCCCAGCAACAAGAAAACGAAAGCTAAAAGTGAAGCCGGTGAAGGAACCTTTGCTGTGTGCAATATTACGAATAAATTAAGCTCAGTTGTTTGCTGCTCAGTAATGCTTCCACCAATACAATCACCATCACCAATGCTCCTCTGCCAACTCATTCAGAATAAATGCCTAGCCATAAAATATTGGATTGCTCAGGAATGCGAGCTGTTTTCTCAACAACTACTGTATCGACAGATAGAAAGCGAGAGAAAAGGAGAGAGAGAGCGTGCTTGAGAGCCACTATATATTGCTCGGTAATAATAATACACCTCCATTTGTTCTGAACCAACAGCAATGTAGTAATTTTTTCAATGGTAAATGCGTACGTGCCTATTTTTATGCAAGCCAGACTAATGAAAGTTTAGGAAGAAATAGGAAGAAAGAAAGAAAACATTTTAAAGGCCACTCAACAGCCATTTCAATACTGGCATACTTTTCAACAAATTTTATCCGAGTGATTGTTGCTGTTGCTGCTGCTGTTACAACTACTAAGCCAGAAAAATAGGTTATTATTGCTTTTCCTGTGCCATCAGCAGCAGCAAACTTTTTTCCGTTAACTCAAGTACATAATGTCCTGTGCAATTACCAATACACAAGTTTTCAAGTGGATGGCGATAATTGATAGGGAACCTAAAAATATATGATTTACTCGAAGGTTTACAACAATAACGGTAGCGTAATAAGGAAGAAAGGGAAATAAAAATGGAGTGAGTTTAACTACTTCAAAATTATTTTCACTTCCCTACTTTTTCTAGTGCCTATATTATGTTATAATTTGCAAATACAATTAGCATTGCCAGCACTTTATTTCCAGCATGGGAGAGGAAAGTAAAGATAACTGCGTAATTACTTCAATGGTAAAAGTGAAACAGGAAATGATGCAAACGTACGCATTATAAATACCCGCGTGGTACAATTTTGAACTGTGAAATTAAAAAAAAAAATCTTCGCTTCAAATACTGCTTTACTTTGGTTTATTTCAAAAAAGGGAAAAATCCCTTGTCAAACAACGGAGCAGTGACTACTTTAGTGCGCATAATAAAAAACGGATTTCTCGTCTGGATCTCTACCGTTTTTTTCCGCTGCAGTATACAATGTATATTATAAAATACCCTGAGGTGATTTTTATTACTTTTACTACTACTACTACTAGTGCCACCAAGCCTCTTTCAGTACTTTAGTAGCACACACAAAATAATAATAAAAGCATGGACTTGTTCTTTCTTCTCATTTTCCACAAAACTGATTCACTCCACTATACTACCGTTCTAGTCTATGCTCTTCTTCTTCATCATCATCATCATCTGATGATCATCACTTTTTTCTAGTGGTATCGTTTCATCAGTTACTGCCTCCTTTGCGGAGTTTCCTTTCTTCCGAAAAAAAAATCAAGAATGGGAGAAGTAATCGCAGTGGCAGGAATCGCAGTAGAAGATGAAAGGAAGTCAGAAAAAATCATAGTTTTACAGCAAGCAAGCAAGAGAGAGATAAAGAGAGGAAAAGTGTGTGATGTGATGACACATCAAAAGATTCAATTCTACATTTTTGTGGTTATAAAAAGGGCTATCACGAGCTAGCCTTGCGGCAAAATACGAAGATACCTAGTGCACACACATATAACTATCATAAAAAAATACGCGTGTATAAAAGTTGTATGCGTGTGTGTGTGTGTGTGTATGTGTGTTATTTAGGTTTGTAACCGTATACATACATTTGTAGAATAATACGAGCAGTTATTATAGAAAAAAAAACAGAAAAGAAACCAATTTCTGAAACAATGATTTTTCAATGTTGCTTCTACTGCTGCTGCTGACAAGATTCAGCCTGTGTTGTTTCACTGTTCTTCTTCTTCTCTCTTTTTTTCTTTTAGATGTGATGATGTAAAGGAGTGAATCCATGCCAGAAGCGATCAAGCTTTTTTTTAAAAAAAAGTTTCTCTTTTCTCAATCTCATTGTTATTCACATCCAGAGATGTTGTTGCAAGGGAACTGAATAGAAAACAGAACAAAAATCCTTTTTTTTCCTATTTCTTATGCTCACAATAGAATCCCAATATACTTTAACATCAATACTAAATACAAAAATAATCTACAGTGGCAGAAATAGCGATGCAGGGAGTAAAGGTAGCAATGACTCTGCTGGCAAATAATGTTTTAAAAATGACTTGGTTGGTGTGTCGAGTCAAGTTAAGAAAAACTCTACATCATCACAATCATCTCCTCTTATCATTTATTTATTTATTTATGCGGACTGAAATGAAGTTGAAAAGGAGGCATGATAAATTCCTATTTATCCCCCTTTCACACACACACACACACACAACTTTATTTTAAGAAAAGAGAGAGAAAGGAAAGGGAACGTTTAAAATGGTAAGACAGCAAATCAATTCTGAAACAAGTGGATTGACATTCTCTAATGGGATATCATCATCGTCATTATCAAGAAACATGGTTCAACTCAATTTATCAGCTTTCATTATCCCAAAAAAACAGAGTTATTCAAGCAGTAGTAGAAACAGCAATCGGAAACTTGAAGAGGTGTACTTTATAAGTAATAGATTGATTGAAGTTTGTACATGCCTCTAACATATATAAGCTATGAACACAGACTGTAACGCTATAGTAATGATGATGATTACAGCAATACGCAATAAAAATTAATATTTAATGAGAGAAATGGAGTTTTTGTTCGACTGATACAAGGAAACGAGAGAAGAAAAAAAAAAGAAATTATATCAACCCTACTTCCTGGTGGCATTGGCGATGATAATGATGATAATAATAGCAATGAACATTGCATGCTAGTATTCTGTTTTTTTAAAACATGCTTCGTTCCCATATTATTCCTTTCGTTTGAAATAACCGAAAATATGGTTTTGTTGAGTTTAACTCCCTGGTCAGCTTTTTATCTGGTTTGCCAACACTGAGAATTTCAATAGAAGTACTATAGTGGCAGGACAAAATGTTGTGGATATGTATTCGCCATTGTATTAAGAGTGATTAAGAGTATTATAATGATTTTGATGAGGTTGGTTGGTTGAGTATGGTGAACGGGAGAGTATTAATCCTCTCAAGGGATATACGTACGTACGTAGAAAATAAATGGTGATACTGAATCATTCATCATCTCAGGTTTTCATAATATTGTACAAGAAAATAAATTAGTTTGAAGATGAGTTTCCTCCTACTGCATATATACTACTCTTGTGCTTCTTCCTATTTGAGTTTTGCTTGTTGAGGGCATAATATTACCATTAATAGTGTATTACTTATCTATTTATTCTGTTGGTAATATGTGAGGAATTAGAGTGGATATTATTATTGCCTGTTTTGGTTTCTATATGGTCAGCATCATCACAGAGATGAGGAAGGAATATTTGTATATACATTGTGAACAAGTTTTTATTTATGCGAGCAAAATTCACGTAATTTTTCAATGGTCACGTATTTAGAAAAGCACGGACTACCGAGTGACATGGTTCTCAGTCCTAATTCTGATGATGACTATCCATCCATCCTATCCTCTATTTCGAACTCTATTACTTATATCATTATTTGGTTATGGCCGTTGCTATTCAAAAAAATTGTATGGAAGGGAAAATACTCGCTGAATAGTATTTTCAGCAGCAGCATGCATGGTCCACTGCCCGTTTTTCATAGCATGAAATGGAAAATTAAGTTTTGAATGAAAGCATAAGAGCAGCAGTGTAAAATAGACTGGATGATGATTCCACTCTTACTATCCTTCTCTCTTGTTCTTCTTCTTCTTCGTCTGTGAACCGTATCAAAAGGATAATTTATAATTTACAAGCACCTTTCTACCAGAATTACGATGACTGTCATCCCTTGAGGCCTATATACAGAGAGAGAGAGAGAGAGAGAGAGAGCTCTCTTATTCTCCTTCTTCCTCTTCCACTTCCACTTTTCCTCTTCCTACCCCAATATACAGAGCGAGCATTCTTAAAAGCTTTACTTTATACGCCAGCAAACCTGGCTTTTCTGTTTAACAAATAAATGCTCAGTACACGGACAATATTATGGCTGTGAAACTAATGTATAATAATAATAATTTTGTATGGTAGCTACTACTACCACATGATTCTCCACATATTATGCAACCAACAATCTACCAACATTGCTACTGTTGCATGCAGTTAAAACTGAACAAGGCGGCTGCTATATAACACTCGTTTCCTTGCGTTTGGCATGGGTACATTATTGCGTGGGCAATTCATTTCATCATACTAAAATCTCGTGCATGTTTTTGTCTCTCCTTTTCTCCTGTTCCATTTACGATTTTCTCTCTCTCTCTCTCCCTCTCACTACCATACACGCTCTCTCTCCCTGTGAGTGTGTGCTTCCGAACAATAAGGTGTCACAGTGAAAACCTCCAAGCTGTATTTTATCATTCCATTTCAGAGTTATCTATTCTTATCCTATCTGACCATTATAGGAAAACGAGGAGAACAGAGGCGGTTATAATCCTCCTCCTCTCCCTTCTATATCATAAAATTCGGCTCGCTCAAGCAATTTGACCCGGTATCTACTACTGCCTGCTCACCACCACCACCATCATCATCTCCCTTTTATTTTCCCAACGCCAACAAACAACAACCTCACAGCCTTGTTACATAATATATTATGAATAGTCACTGTAATATAGATGCCTCACAGTAAACAAATATATCTCTATACTCTTCTGAATCATACTACTTGTTCCACCACCACCATCATCAGCAAAATCACCAGCAGAAAATAAACCAAGTTCATATAATACGCTGTTGAACAGCAACAAACAAGAAAAGGAGACGTGCAGGCAGAATGTTAAAGCAAACATAGCAGAACCAGAAGCTGTAGTATTCTTAGCGATATTATTATCATCCTCATCGTGGTCGTCGTCCTCCTCCTCATCCTTTTCTCTTTTATATATGAGGCACGCACATATCCATATCTAATTTCATTTCAAGTGTGAACAATGCAACAAACAAGCGATAATGCTACTACTACTACTACTACTGCGACGAGCTCACTCCATCCTTCCCAAAACACACACAGCAGCAGNTCATCCTCATCGTGGTCGTCGTCCTCCTCCTCATCCTTTTCTCTTTTATATATGAGGCACGCACATATCCATATCTAATTTCATTTCAAGTGTGAACAATGCAACAAACAAGCGATAATGCTACTACTACTACTACTACTGCGACGAGCTCACTCCATCCTTCCCAAAACACACACAGCAGCAGCAGCAGAGACAATCATTTCACGTGAACCCTTTTAGAAGACCCAGCGTCAAAATGCTTTTTCTCCCATTTGCCCATCCAAACCAAAAACGTTAGATTCTACTAGTAGTAGTAGTAATAGCTATCCAGCCAAACAATAATATGTTCTTGTAATAATAGCAAGCAGCATGCAACATGGTTTTTTTCGTGATTTCATCTTGGAATTTCACAGCAGTCCATTTATATATCTGGCAATCACATCTATTTCTCTTTTTCTCTACCATGATTATGTATGCGTGTCCTATACCAAATGGAATATATATTTCAGTCATTCTCTCATTTACATAATCATTTAAATCCAATATTTGTCACTTTTGTTCAAATAGAGTGGCACCATTGTTGCTGAATTGTGGTGGCTGGCTGATTCTGATGCCTGCTGTGAGGGAAGCAGTGCTCTGTGTACATTCAGCAGACGCACAAGATTTGCTACATGATTTCTACCGTTGCAGTATTAATAATACATTATTATTATTATTATAATTTAAGCAATATATACTTTTATCGTTTTATCATCATCAGGCACAAGTCTATTGTTGCCAGATTTGAGATAGAAGAAATAAAAAGTGTTCTTTCACACACACATATGTAAAAAGGTAAAATGATGATGGAAAAAAGAAGCTGTGTATATATTTTTTTTCTCTCCCTGACTCCGTCGATACAACTAGTTAGGTAGGTAGGCACCAAGCAAACCACACTTGTTTGCTTGCTCTTGCTCCTTCTCAGAAGGGTTTCTTCCATTATTATCGTAGTTGTTATTATGGTTATGTTCTCGTGAGCAGCTTCTATCATCTTGTTCATCATCTTCTCCATCAACATCATCATCATAAGTCTCATCCCATCCTAATAACAATCATGATCACCACAGAAGAAGACGCAGACGAAGAAAATGTTGAAGAAAAAGATTACTGCTGCTGATTCTGCTCGAGTTACCTACTGTGGACATCAGCCATCAGCCTACTGTTGCATTTTACTGGTGGTGGTGATGGTCTGGTATGCTGCCTTGGCGATGATGATGATGGCAATATAATGGGATGTTGTACTGTTCCTACCAGATTGAATGAGGGAATGAAGCACTTAAGAATCAACGGGATACCAGTGCTTGGTCTCCGCTCTCTGCCTCTCCACGACAGATGATTGCTCTGTAAGAGATCCATGACTAACATTATCTCTTGATCTCTCTCTCTTTTCTCCAGAA
The DNA here is from genome assembly GCA_027743805.1 of Lepidocyrtoides sp. E14. Taxonomy (NCBI): domain Eukaryota; kingdom Metazoa; phylum Arthropoda; class Collembola; order Entomobryomorpha; family Entomobryidae; genus Lepidocyrtoides; species Lepidocyrtoides sp. E14. The sequence goes on along the minus strand of JAHZMZ010002986.1, from coordinate 347 downwards.
GAAGTCTTACTACTACTAGTTGTACTTTTCAAACTGCCACCACCGCATCCAATTCAAAGAACCCAGGGGAAACCAACAAGGAACAATGATGAGATGATGGAGGATGAGAAGTTTATCATCGCCAAGAAAATATCATGCTATTCTCAAGACATGAATTGCTGTTGTTTATATAGTATATGGAATACATACTAATTTCCATGCCATGGAACATTGGATGCTGGTGCTATGTTGCTGCTGTGAAGCACACTCTGAAGACATGATATATTACGCATTATTACGTATATTTTATGAAGCCCTTTATTAACTTACATGCGAATTGCATGTATGTTATTGTTTTTGCCCCATGT